>JBBPOK010000480.1:0-22980 GCA_038091415.1 Leccinum variicolor
AACCATTTTATTGGACGGAATTATGGTAGGCTACAGTTTTCTACTTAGAAACACAATTCATAAGCAATTACTATATAGTGTTTTGTAGTACGGTAGTGCTACAGAGAAAATTCCTTTTTCCTGATGAGGCTGTTGAACCCGTTGCACCACTTTCACCCGGTGAGCATGATCCAGCCATCCTTCAAGGTAGATTGTCCGTTCGCACGTCTGGTCTGCATGCACTTACTCCGAGACGGCCAGGGAAAGAACCAGACAGCAAGACAGAAGGGCTTGATACTTTTTCTTCCTTCGAGCAGGATGGAGGTCAGTGATACATTGTTGTTGTTTTCTAGTCCCTAAATTAGATCCAGTCAGTGACGTGACCTCGTTTGATCCTCCTATCGAGGAATCTATCAAAGAGGGACCTCTCGGTTCGACTTCAAAACCTACAACCGACTGCGAACGAACGGTTATGATCAAGTTCGCAGCCCACAGGACGTGAGCCATCCCAAAAGTGTGCGTTAAATTGTACTTGACGAGAACGCAGATGGTATGCTTTCTTGTGGTATTGTTATACTGGTGATATCGAATTCTGCGAATTGCAATCGCAAGTTGAACGTGGTGTTCGGCGCCTTCGTGTCATTGGAGATGGCCCACCCTCTTGTTCACCCAAGTCGATGTACCGACTCGCAGATCTCGTAAGTATCCTTGTAAGACTGAATTAGGCGAGACTTATCTACCAATGTGTTCCAAGGTCGATGACGGGGATCTCAAGGCCTTGGCCCTGAAGGCTATCAGAGCAAGGATGACAAAGACAAATGTCCTGGAGGAAACGTTCTCCGTCTTTACATCCAAGTGAGCGCCGCTTCGTATCATGGGGACAATCGCTGACACAGAGTGTGAACAAGATACCCCGATGTTCGAAAAGCCCAGCTTGACGTCCTCATAGAGCACCGTGCCTCATCAGAGGTCAAAAAGGCCTTCCTCGGGAAGATTTGCGAGCCTGGTGTCATGGCTCATGCGAAGCCGGTGTTGAAAGCCTTCTACGATAGGCTTGCGGCCATGGCACCATCACCGGTCAATACATCACCCACCGCCACCGCCACCGCTAAATTTTTGTAATAAATACTCAATAAACAGTCGCGCTGCGGCTCACACAGATTCATATTTTCTCAACAAACCTGAGCTGGTTTGAGTCTACATTTTGACAGTACAATCATATCACCGCCAGTGGCCAGGAAGAGTTCTGTGGGATGGAACAAGTTCACCAGAAAACAAACAAACGAACACCCACTTGCTCAATGTTCGTTTCACTTTCCAGAGTTTCATACGATCGCCATCGGCCTCGTCGACAATACCAACCGACTCAGCTTCGTCCATTCACCCGCATCGTCAGGACGGAAGATCATGGTCACTGGCTTCAGAACCTCGAGCGGGGGGATGCCATTTTCAAGCGCCGCGCGAACGCCAAAATCGGCGGGAAATACCGCCGTACTTCTTCGCCGGTCTGCGCTGCCGGTCTTTCGAAAACCGAGACATACTGTGCAATCCGGCCCGGGAAAATTCCTTCAATTTTTACCTCTCTCACTTTCAAGATGCGTTCTTCCGATAGGCAGCTCTGTGCTTTGTTCCGTAAACTGGCTGCTTAGACGAGCCTTGGCCACGAGACGACTTCTCAGTATCGACGTGTTGGATTCGAATGGCGGGCGACGACGGGACACGATCGTCGTGGTGCGGTTCAAAGTTTGTACATATTAGTAAGCTATGACTGTTCGATCGTCCGTGCTATCAATACGACGGACAAGTTTGATTATGAACGACTCAGAGGTGCTCTGCACTGGGTGTTTCCAAGTCCTCTCACACGACAGACTTGCTACAGGTGGCTGAGAATGGTGACTCTCTTCAGCCTGGCCCTCCTGATGTACAGCCGCGGTTCTGGTTATCTGTGTTTTTTGGTCAACTTCGCGGCTCGGAAAGTGATAAGCTTGGCGGTGTTGAAACTCCTATCCTTAAGTCGAGGCACTCGCTGCTCCTGGACAGGGAGCTTTGACCTCGACGAAGAGTTCGGTTCCAACGAATTCTTAAAGGCATACGAATCGCTAGATGGCGCCGTCCGTATTCCGTGAGTCTTTCGTCTACATCATCTTTTCGCGTTGCTGACTATAACTGTGCGTACTAGGACCGAAAGTTACGATGACCTCGGACCTCCGTCCGAAGACCCCCGGTGGTAAATCGAGACCAAACTCCACGAATATCTTCAGTCACGTTTCCTCAAGATGTGAGTATATGGGATCAATTTAGCGCGCTACACCACCCGGTGGCATTGATCGTTCGTTTTTCAGTCGTGCGAATCTCAAACGCACTAAACTAAACACCTACGCCTTGGTAAGGGAACCGAGGGCCTGAAGCCTCTGCTACGTGCCGCTCATATGGATGTCGTCCCGGTCAATCCGGACACGTATGATGATTGGGTTAACCCCCATATCCCGGTTATTAAGACGGCGAATGGATCTGGGGCAGAGGAAGCGATGACAAGTCAGGTTTGATCGGAACCTTGTGAGTTTGGGGTCCGCACTCGTATTGTGCAGACCTTACTGTGAATATCAAGGACCGCGATGGAGACGCTTGGATTCGTACCGTCTCGTAGAGTCCTCTTGGCCTTCGGTATCGATGAGGAACTTGGTGGTAAGACGTCGGTTCTCGCTTCACAGAATTACTCTCAACGGATTCAAGATGACAACCTTAGGGTGCGCGCAAGATCGGAAAGTACCTGCTCGAGAACTACGGTCCCGATTCGTTGGCGATGATCATTGATGAACTTGGGGGGTACGTTTATCAATGTTTTTGACAAGACCATGATCATGTACTTAGGCTCGCTTACTAAAGTGACAGCGTGCGGTGGCGGGGATTACTAGGCTAACCTGCGCTGCCCCGGCAATTTCCAAAAAAGGATACATGGATATACGTATGGACCTTGTGGGCACTGGAACGTACCGCCGAAACACACTGTAACCAAAAAGCTGTTCGTGTCTGCGTTGCATTCACATGCAAAACCAAGTCTTAGACTCACTCACACGAACCTGAATTAGTTTGGGGAACTGCATACTACCAAGGTTTGGAATGCCGTGCGAGATACGACACAGGCTTTCCGGAATCGTTAAAGCAATTTGTGCTGCAGTCCCAGACCAGCGATGAGAAGCTGCAAGAACTTGAAGATAGTCTCGTTGACTTTAATCCCACCGGCATGTTCTACGGGAACAACTCAGGCAGTCGATGCGCTCTGATTGACGTGTTTTCCCACTGCTCTGATTTCTTGCGATAGACCTTGTTGGTGGAGGTTCAAAGTGAATGCACTTCTGGAGGCCGTTGCAAGTCATCGCGTTGTTGAACACAGTTCGAACTGACGAGTCGTTTCATTGCTATCACTCCCTGTCGCAGAGAAATGACCCTTGAGGCCTTTGGAGAGACGGTGGGCTCCGTTGGTCCATGTTCGAGATGCGTCTAATAGCTCCATCGTGCCTGTGACACATGGGAGGTAGGGCTTACGAAATTCTGTCAGGAACGATCCGATTGATCGCACTGCAGACCCATCTCCGCACAGATAAATTCCTGAGCACCGCCGTTGTATCACCTGGACTCATGACAGGCGAGTCTCCATACTTGCCGCACATGATTGTACTGATACGTCATGTTGTAGCCAATACGGGTAAGCGGAAGACGTCGTGGTGGAGATGAAAAGACATTGAGACAATGTTGCAACGACCCAGACACGAAGCACTACTGGAATTTCACGAAGCACATCCTCTGATATAATTATTGGGGCGATGGTTACAATGGAGTACGTACCGTCAACGAAGATCACACAATGTCTCCTTATTGGGGTGAATTACTGATTATCGCTATTCCATCAGAAGGGTTTTAGGAGAAGATTCGCTCCTTCACCAGGCTTATTCTCAATGCGGACGCGGCGAGCATGACAGTCAGGAGGCAACCACACTAGTGTGGACCTCCTTTTCTATTCAACTCTGATCCAACGTGTCGTTGATAAGGGCCATGAGGCGATGGTTCTCTCCCCTTTGAGTGGCGTACAAATAACCGTCCAAGTCTTCCTGGACCTGTCCCAGCTTCCCCTTAGCTTCCCCCACATCGCAGCATCATGTACTCAGGCTCCGAGTCTAACAAGGTGACGGCTAGAAAAGTCGAGGAGCGATGGACACCCACAACAGTCCACGCAGTATTTGCACTGCCCCCACTTTCCCCCAAGTCGAGACATGATGCTATCTCTATCGAGCTCCCACTAGTGAATTTTGGGTGGACCTTCGCCTTGTCGTTGTCCCCAGAATATCAATCTCATAGAAAACATGTGAAGAAGGGCCTGAAATCCAGCAAATCTTCATTAATCGTAACAGACGCGTGGAATCCCGTTGCGCTTGCTTTCCATCAACGCGGCAGGGTCATTCCATGGGAAAATGCATATATGCACACTGAGCTGTTGCTTACTGCGGAACCGCCTACTGCCAGCGACAGCCCTCCTCTTGACGTCAATAGCGATGGCCTTTCTCTTGTCAATGATGCCCTTCCTTGTACTAGTGGCACCCCTCCTTGTTCGAGCAATAACTCGACATTGCTTGTTACAATGGAGAAGATCATATTGGCGCATTCCCATTCACTGGAACTCAAACTTGCACCTCGCACCCTCTCATTGCTCTCGCCTTCCAATATCTCACTCACCCTGACGATCTCAGAGTGTCCATTCTCCACAGGACTCTTCTACATTACGTCTGGCGGTGCTGATGCGGACGCCCAGAAGTGGCTAGCTAAGCGGAGCGGTGATCGTCTACTAAGCCGATCACTCATCACCGGAAGAGTCTATGACGTGAGATTCTTGGCCTCTTCTACTATCTCTGGAAGCAACAGCGAATCGCTGCTCGAGACCCACGCCTGGCTCTCTGTCTTGGCGGAGCACATCAACCCTTCACTTGGTCGGCAAACTTATAATTTTGAAGTACTAGTCTGCAACTGAAAATCCTGTAGCTCGACTCAGCGAGGTGTGGACAGCCGCACTAGCAGCCCATGAGAATCTCAATGCGAAACCTGTTGAGGAGATTCCTTGCCCAGATGGTTATGAATATGAGCTTGATAGCGATTATGACGAAGGCGAGGCTATTGAACCCATTGAACATGATTCAGCCACTCTACAGGGTAGATTGTCCGTCCGCCCATGTTATCTGCATGCGCTTACTCCGAGATCACGGTCAGGTGAAGAATCAGACAGCAAGACCGAAGGGCTCGGCAGCCCTTTTTCTTCCTTTGAGCGGGATGGAGGTCTGTGATACATTGCTGTTGCTTTGTAGCTGGATCCTCAATTAGGTCCAGTCAGTGACGTGACCTCGTTTGATTCTCTCCCCGAGGAAATCATCAAAGATCAGGAGGTGCCTCCCGATGATTCGTCTTCAAAGACTACAACCGACTGCGAACGAACAGTCGTGATAAAGTTCGCAGCCCACAGGACGTAAGTTATCCACGATAGTGTGCATTGAATCGTACTTGACGAGAATGCAGATGGCATGCTTTCTTGTGGTATTGTTACACCGGTCACATCGAATTCTGCGAATTGCAATCGCAAGTTGAACATGGTATTCGGCGCCTTCGTGTCGTTGGAGACGGCCCACCCTCTTGTTCACCCAAGTCGATGTACCGACTTGCAGATCTGGTAAGTATCCTTGTAAGACTGAATTAGGCGAGACTTATCTACTAATGTATTCCAAGGTTGGCGACAAGGATCTCAAGGCCTTGGCCCTGAAGGCTATCGGGGCAAAAATGACAAATACAAATGTCCTGGAGGAAACGTTCTCCGTCTTCACATCCAAGTCAGTGTCGCTTCGTAACGTGGAGATCATCGCTGACACTGAGTGTGATCAGATACTCCGATGTTTTAAAAGCCCAGCTTGATATCCTCATAGAGCACCGTGCCTCACCAGAGGTCAAAAAAGGTCTCCTTATGAAGATTTCAAAGTCTGGTGTCATGCCCCATGCTGAGCCTGCGCTCGAAGCCTTCTACGATAAGCTTGCAGCCATGAAACCAGTCATTAATATTCCCGATACAGTACCACCCTGTTATGCTGCCGGTTACGATGACGATGACGACTAGTGACCTACGCTATGCGTTATTATTCATTAGGATCTCGTATCGTGCGTCTTGAATGTACTGTAAAGTGCTATCATTGCAATCATTGTTATCATGCCCCGTCCCCTCGACGCAACCGATTGAACTTGGGCAGCATCTCCCGGAGGTACTCCGCATGTTTGATCCGCAAATCGGCCTCCTGCACTTTGCCCCTGCCGCTCCAGACCCGCCTCTCCGCCGCGGGACCATACACGCAGGTATAGTCCTCCAGCGTCTCGTCCCCGGTTGGCACCACCAGACAACACGCGCCGACGACGCAATAGTTGGATATACGCACCGTGTGATGCACGCGTGCGCGCGTGGACACGGTATTGTTGTTTCCTATCGAAGGTGACTCGACGCCTGTAACGAAAAAGAAAAAGAAAAGAGCGATTCACGTCGAGAGTCAAACGCGCGAACGCGAAGACAAGGCGAGACGTACGACAGCCGATTTCAAACAAGTTGTCGTCTCCGATACGCATGACCTCCTTCCGTCGGTTGACGATGATGGCAGCCTCTTCGATGATACAGTTGGAGCCGATGACGATGGGGCCACCAAGAGCAAAGATGGTCGCCTTGGGGTGGATGACCGAGCCCGGTCCGATGGTGATGTCGCCCTTGAGATCGACGTCTTGGCAAACGACCGCCTTCGAGTGGATTGTAAACTTGTCGCGTCTGAAATGAACCGAGGTCAGTCGAGCGGCGGCAGCCAGCTTTGAATTGTGTTCGCTCACATGGGTGGTGGCATGAGCGCGTCGTTCTCGTTCACCCAAACTCCGACCTCAAGCGAGCTTCAGGGGCTGTTATGGTACTAGTACCTCACCGCCTAAACGACGCAGGTCAACCTCGACAATCCTACCCAATGTGATGTACCCAAACAGTATCTCCACGCTAGATGTAAGCAATGTACTACGAGAAAAAATAAGATCAATAAGTAATCCAGCAGCAGTAATCACGTCGGCTTCTCGAAATGCGCATGCTCCCCCCATCGCTCCCAGGCCTGTTCTCCGACGTGTCTCATCGCGCGAAGCGTCTCCTGTCCAATCGACCACCACC
The DNA here is from genome assembly GCA_038091415.1 of Leccinum variicolor. NCBI lineage: Eukaryota > Fungi > Basidiomycota > Agaricomycetes > Boletales > Boletaceae > Leccinum > Leccinum variicolor. The sequence goes on from JBBPOK010000480.1 coordinate 7,202, forward strand.
CTTCTCGTCGGATGGTCTCGTACGAATTGGTCAACGTCCATGATCGTGAAGTAGAGAGCGTGCCGCTGAAACACGAGCTTCCTTGAATTGGCGTTAGCTCGGGGTATAGAGGATCATAGTAAGTCGTATAAAAGAGGCGACGGGCCTCCACATTAGCATATCTGAAGAAACGGATCAGGAGGTCAAGAGGTGTATGCGAATCATTAAAGTACCTCCACATTGCCAAAATCAGTAAGAGTTGCACGATGACGCCGCAGTAAATGAGGGCAGTCCTCTTGGTGGTAACCGGCTGTGCAAATGCGTGAATATCACATAGGAACGCAGATCAAAATGTGAATACCGAAAGCCCCCGAGTCCCAGCGAAGATTTTGTTGTCACGCGCTTGGGTTGCTTCTTGCTCTAGATGACTCGGGTTTAGATCTCTCGACCTGTCGAATGACAAAGGTTCATCCACAGTCTCTCGGCAGTCGCAAAAAAGTAACCAACCTGTCAGCTTCGCTTTCAGTCAGGTCCCTGAGTGTCGTCTTCAGACGGGACACCGCGTCAGCACGTCCATCCAGGCTGTCATCCGAAACAACAGAAACATCTGCTTCAAACGACCTATTTTCTCTATCTTCCGGTGCATTAGGGATCTCCTTCACATCATCAACCTCCCTTCCCATGGCGTCAACAATCCGCAGCAAACTACGGCGTGGAGTTGATGGCGTTGAGGTCTTCTCCACATCCGCATGACCATTCGGGAGATCTGACGGTGGCGCTGCAATTTCTGCTTCGTCAACCCTCTCTCGCCCAAAAGCATCCACCACTCGTACAGCCGGGGATCTCCGAAGCGACCGTGGCGATGGATTTTCTCGAGCCATCGGCGTTGTGGGCCGCTCTGGGGTAGCAGGTCTACGTAGTAAAGCCGGCGTTGACGTCGCCTGGGGAGCTTCGTTCTCACCCGCATCTGTGTCGTCTGCCCCGTGGTTGATATTGATATTCAGCCTTGGCAATGGCAACTCAGGATTTGTCAATCGTATGGCGGTCAAAGGGGGATTTGGGTGTTCTTCCGTTGTAGAAGCCTCTGATTCGGTCACATCAAAACGAACTTTTAGCAGCCCCTTCCTCCTAGCAAGCGACCCATATTGGGATTGGTCTATACCATTGTTTAGGAGCGCAGATTGACCCGGAGTCGCCAACCATGCGCCTGGGGGCGCAGGGGTGCGCAAGGGGAGAGTCTTAGCTCGTGACCATGAGCCTACTGGAGTAAGAAGCCCATCCTCAGCTGGATGGTCGGTCTCAGTCTCGATGTGTGCGGGGGGTAGGGAACCAGTGCGGGGCAACGGGGTGGAGGTGAATGCGGGGGGAGTCGACTCCAATGAGAAAAATGGCACAGAGGAAGGCGGTCGATGGCCGGACTTGGGAGCTAGTGGAGTTGCAGCCCAAGCACCGGGGGGGTTCGGTGTCTTGGTCAACGTCATGTTTGAGTTGGCATCAAGACGTCGGTCCTTTATAGGACTCCCCAGTGCATCATCATCTGACGAAGACGGCGGGCCAGGAAGATCCGGAAGGTCGTGTGGGGGTGAAGGTGTTCGAAAGTCCAGGATTGAACCACCGAATGACGTTTGGCGTGGAGGAGTGAGAAGGGCGAACGAGAGGGACATTTCGGAAGTAGGTAGCTGTGAGCCGGTACTAGGTAGAGGTGTACCAGGAGGTGTCGCACTGATAGATGGCTCTTCAGGAGACTGAGTCGGAACTTGGGCACGAGGTGGATCGTCTGCTTTCTGAAGAGTTACTTCGTCCGGGATAGAGGCTGGTGCACCAAATCGAGGGGAACCCTGTGGGGAGGGTGATGACAAGACTTCAGTATCAGTGTCCGTCTCAATCTCTTCTGGAAGGGGCTTCGGGGGATTACTCCTCGGTGTAGTGGACTGAGTAGGATGATCATCGACGGACTCTTCATCGCTTGCTAAGCTAGTGTTACAACGAATCGGGCACATAGACGCGAACAACGACGCACCCAGTACCATATCCTCCTGGCTCCACGAATTTCCACCCGCCGCAGGTCCTCCTTGACTTGGTGGTTTGACAACCTCGTTCTGGTAGGAAGATTCATCACCCACGACATTTGTGAGGCTCATATCACTGGTCGCGTGGCCAACAGTTGTGAAGCTCTTCATCCTAGAACGTACAGGTATATGGCTGGATATGACAGCTTCCGATGTCCTGCTCGATGGTTGAGAACCAGGGGAGGGGGAGGGGGCGCTTCGGCGCCGATCATCGAGTTCAAGCGGAGGGAGAGGACTGCGAGCGAAGTTCCAACCAAACTTGGAAGCAGCACCTGGCGATTTACTGGGGCTGAGACCGTTCAATGGCGTGGAGCGAGTAGCATTCTCATCCAAACCTGAATCTGTGAGGACGCGCGACTTGTGCAACGGAGTTGCTGAGGTAGCAGAAGGGCCTGCCTTTGGTGACACGCCTTGATGTTCCCCAGAGTCCCCCAGACGTGTTAGACTTGGAGTAGCACGAAGAGAATTGTTTCGAGGTCTAGCGCTAGAAGTTGGTGGACTCGACCATTGGGGACGGGGAGAATTCCAGTTGCGCTCTCGCTCATGAATAACTTCGTTTGCTTCTTCTGGCTCCTGCCCCTTCAATGAATCGCAGCTACTAGCTAATGAGGCAGGCGAGTCCGAACGGAGAGACGAACGGGAAGATTTTCGTTGGAGAGAAGCGTGAGTAGGTGCAGAATAAGGTGTCGTTGATGGTGATCGTGGTGGATGGGAGTGTGAGTGCGAAAACGAGTGATTCGAGCTTGTGCTCAAACTCGAGGATGGTCGGGACGATGGATGTCGCTTATTCCACTCTCGCTCTCGTTCGTGGTTTCTTTCTCGTTCAAGCTCCGAAATTCGTTCTCGATCTGTCAAAAAATGAGGTATGGAAAGTATCGACTGAGGGAAACACTGACAGTCTGCCTGAGAGCCAATCGAGCTGGGTCTGGAGCTGTGATCGTCATCGAAACTGCGCAAAGACACGATACTACTTCGCCTTTCCAAATGTCTGTGTCCAGGCCTGGCGACACCACTCTGTGTCATAGGGGATGATGATTTTGTACGAGAAGGTGAGTGAATTTCTTGAGAAAGGCGACGGTGGAATTCATGTGAATGTCTGTGGTTCATCTCCGGAGTATTGGACCTTGACGAGACTCTCGGACGGTTCCACACTCGTTCGCGCGGATGGTTGCGCTCCTCTTCCTGGGTTCGATGATCTCTATCTATGATTAATGACATGAGTGTATTATGCCACATACATGAGTGAAGTGCTTACCGGCCTTGCTGTCCAGTGAAGAGGTTGAAGCTGTCAATCAATGAGCGATAAGGTATGTTCTATCTGCAAGGGACTGGCTTACAATCAAGGCTCGTGCGTCTGTGTTCTAGTTTCGAATTACTCTTACTTCCTCTGAGTGAAGAGGATGGACGAGAATCGGACGGTGTCGCAGTGGGTTGTGCAATATTCGGTGGCGATGTAGAGGCTATATCACAAAGAGACCTGAGAGCTCTGGTGACATTGAGAGCAAAGTAACCTACCTTCGGTCTCGGAGTTGAGAACGTCACCCATAGCTCGTTGCATTTCCGAATCTTGTTCAAGGAGATCTGACCAAGGGTCAGACAAACGAAGACGTACATTCTGACTTAAGACGTACTGGAATGAAATGCAAGCTGAGATGTCATTTGGAAGGATGGGTGAGTATTTGAGGTGATCGATGGAGCTAGACGGGTAGGGTTCAACTGGGATGTAGATGCCTGGGGACGATGTCGGGAGTCGGAGGCGCTGTCAGACGCTAGAGATGAATCCGATTGGATCAGTGCTGAATCTCGCTGATGAGAGGACAGTGTGACGACGTACGAATATCGAGCGCCTGGGAAAGGTTTTGATCCATAAGTTGTGATTGAGAAGCCATGAGACGGGCGCGCAGGGCGTCAAAAGAGGCCGCGGTAGAGAACCGAAACGAACGATCGGACTGTCTACTGGATTCTGGTACACAAGGTCGGGACATGACTAGAAGTGTATAAGATGGGAACATACTTGGTTTGTCGGCTTCCTCGTCGCTCAAGCTTCGTCTAGCCGCTCTGCGTTGACCTCTGTCCCTGTCGACGACGGGGGTGATTTCCATCGAACTGCCATCGAAGCTGTTTCTACGCTGACGGTTCTTTTCGGGAGTGTCGCCGGGCTCCCTGAGGGCGCGGGAGAATATGTTCTTCAAGCTCTCGCGGGCAACGCTGGAACTACTGGAGCCCAAGCGCGGAGGTCCAGCAAGCGAGTCTGCCTCGGATGGCGGTGCTGGAGGGTGGGAAGGGGTGGTGTCCCTCGGGAACCGTGGCTCGCGAGCGAGAAGCGCGCGTAGACGGGCAGCCGGTGTCTCTGCAGGGACTGCCGTGTGGTCTGAATTGATTGGCCTGTGTTGCATGCGGGGAGTGGGCAACTCGTCCTCTTCATGATCGTCACGTATGGCTGCAAAGGAAAAACGTGCCGATGCAGGACCAGCCTGTGGCGTTGCCTCAGAACTGCTGTCTGACATGCGTAAGCTTGGGCTGGAACTGCGCCTGAGTAATCTTAGCCGTGGTCTGCCAGTGAGGAGTACAGCCGGGTGAGGAGGCTGGTCGACGTCCGCTGGCATATGAACCACGTTCAAGTCCGACTCGCGGTCGATCCGTCCTCGAGGCGCGGCATCAACAATGCTACTTGCCTAATCCGGAACAGCCTACTTGCACTTGTACATCATAGACCAGGGTTTTTTAATGCCCGTCACGGCGCAGTGTACAGGGCTGGGCCTGCTTTAAAAATGCAGCCACGACTTGTTTCTCGTTCCCGTTTTCTTTTCCCCATTTCTGACTGCCAGACTACATGAGTGCTTCGCCCCAGCAGAACCCCAGCCGGTCTGATCTGCTTGACAATGACTCGGATGTTCCAGACGGTGGCTTGGCCGCGTGGCTAACCGTGGCTGGCGCGCAAGTGTTCGCTCTCACCACCACAGTTCGTGCAAACTGACGCGTTCTTTCAAAGTTTTCTCATCCAAATCGGTGGCTTTGGGTAAGAGGTCAAGTCTGTGTATGCACCCGTCCTCACCTAGATCCCTGCAGTTTCGTAAACGCGTTTGGCGTCTTCCAAGGCAGTTTCGTACCTCTCTGGTACCAACAGCCACTCATCCATCCCCTTCCAGACTATTACTCCCAGTATTACTTGTCCAACTACTCGTCCTCTGCAATTTCGTACGCTTGTTATCTCGTAACCAAAAAAAAAACTCACCAAGTTGTATTCTAGTTGGATAGGAAGTACGAATTCATTCTTGATCTTGTCCGGAGGTCTCTTCTTTGGTCGACTTTATGACAACGGTTACTTGTGAGCTCCTTCTGTCCCTGGTTCCCATATCCACTTTCCCCATGTCTATAGCCACTGGCTGGTAATCATCGGCTCTTTCCTACAAACATTATGTCTTTTCATGCTCTCTTTGACGCAACGGAACCAATTTTATCAAGTGCGTATTCATCGCAGCTACACTTCCATTGCAACTCATACTGTCAGGTTTTTCTATGCCATGGCTTGGGCTTCGGTTTGGCTACAAGCATGGGTTACGTTCCTTCCCTTGCAGTTCTGTCCCAGCATTTCAAGAAGAAGAGCGCAATTGCCATGTGCATTGTGGCTGCCGGGACCCCATTGGGTGCCGCACTATACACCATTCTTTTGAACAACCTTCTGAATGGTAAATTCGGCTTTGCAAACAGCATCCGCATAACCGCAGCAGTAAACACCGCTTTATTGGTGATTGGTTGTGCCCTCATGCAAACAAGGTCACCTTATTCGGAGACAAAAATACAAACCCGCTACTTTCAATTACTGAAGACATCTTCCGGTGATTACCCGTACTTATTCGCTTGCACCGGGTAGGCAACGAGCACCGCCATCTCATCGGTGACGATACTCATTTCATTTCCCTTTTAGCTTGTTCCTCTTTGGTGCTGGAGCATTTTTTCCATTCTTCTATATTCAGCTCGACTCGGCCATGCATGGCCTTGGTAAAGAATTCTCTTTCTATACGGTCCGACTAGATTCTCCCCGTGGATGCTATATGTTGAATGTCTTTTTCAGATTGTTATCCTCAATGGAGGCAATTTCATCGGTCGTGTCACCGGTGGTTTCATTGCTGGCTGCTTCGGCATCTCTAATGCAGTCATTGGATCGACATTGAGCGCCGGCGCCTTCACCATCGCAATGACATCCTTCTCCAATCGCGCTGCTGCTACGAGTATTGGGTTCCTCATCGGATATTTCGCGGGAGTTTGTCAGTCACGGTGTTCATCTATTTCCCTTGATCGCGTTGAGAACCAAGGGCATTTTCAGATGTGGCCCTTTCCGCTCCCCTTATGGAACACTTGACCCACAACTTCTCCGAACTTGGGTAAGAAGCCGTACTGTTTCACCCAGGCTAATGGTCTCTTATTTTTTTATCTTCACCAAAGGGCACGTATGGGTATAGGACTCTTTTTGGCAGGTGTGTCATGAATCATATCATTCCGTATCCTCGCTCAATAGGTCACAGGTCTCGGAAGCTTGATAGGTAAATTCTTCGAGATCCGGTATCGCTTGAGATCTCATGCATGTGCACAGGGACACCTCTCGCGGGCGCACTTTTAGGATCAGACTATACTTGGTGGAGACCCGCGGTTTTTTGTGGGGTGAGTTCGTCAAGAATACCTATATTGTTTCGCACATGACCTCTTATTGCGCATCGCAGGTTCTTTGTATCGCAAGCACTTTCATGTTTGTCGCGACAGAACTTGTCTTGCGACGCGAGACCCGAAAGATACTCACGAACGTGGCCCCCTAACCTTCATTTGTCGTAGATCGACAGGTTGAAGTCAGGGAAACGCAATCGATCCCATGGACTTACGCAATATAGTATATGTAATGACGATTCTTGGACTTGAGCATGCACCTTATCCACCTACTTAAATCTTTGGCATTGCAGTACTTTCAGAAACCAGAAAACCGTACGTAGTAGTATCTATGTATCTGTATCTACAAAGCACATTGTAATCATGCATCGGACGGTGGTTCCTCCGTGAAGGACCACGTAGAAAAGGACGGGATGATCATACCGTTGCATCGTGCGAGAAACGATCTGTCCTATATCTGTTACTCAACCTCCCAGAAGCTACTCCAGGTGCGAATGTTGCATCAGCTGGAAGTTGGAAGCGGGCGTATCGGTACACGGCGGAAACTCGGTCCAGAGCATTCACACAATCTAACATTGTATTCTCCTTCAACATATGATTATTGTTACAGTGACGTTACCGGTACAGGAAGGCTCTTGATCACTCGCCAACCTTAAAGACAATTGGCATCTTACGCATAGCACAAAACAGCATACTCCTAAGATATACCAGTGAGATGCACAATCCTTGTAGTGGTGAGTCGAGATATGTTACCTTTACTTTCTTCTCAGTGTCGTCATAGGGAATGAAACACCCGTCTCCGTATATTTCAGAAGCTTTGCCTGGGTGCACGGCCCCGTGGTAGGGAGCCTGGGCAATGTAGATCGGGGTACCGTCAGGCTCTCTCCCGCCCTCGACGGGCCGAGCACCGAGAGATGCGAGATTGATCTGACCAGAGCAGGACATCCACTTGACGGCGCGAGAGTTTCCGACAAGGATCTCGTACTTGTCAACCTGCGATACATGGACTTGGTGAGACATAAATGGGCAATGTACCGGGAAGACCTACGTGGACCTCGTCTTTCTTATAGCCGATCACACCACCCTTTTTGAAGACTCTACAAGCTTTGCCAATAACTGTGTTACGAGTCAATTAAGGTTCCCAATTCGCAAACTAAAACTCACAGATTCCACCCTGGTGACCGTGGAAATATCAGCAACACCATTAACGGCAGGGGTTACATGTACGAACGTCACGGTAAGCACGGCAAATGTAAAGGGCTTCGCCGCGTTCTTCACCACCCTGAATGGCATCACGGGGAATATGTTGTCCTTCGTTCCAAATCCAGGCAACTGGTCCATTGTGCTGTCCTGCTCTCCACTGTTGGGTACGAGCCTGCGATTCTGTGATCCACTTGCTCTCAGACCAAGCTTGTGCCCGTTTCTGTGAAACAATGAGCCTCCAAGAATAAAGATGGGCTGACTAAACGCGATACCTACTTCTTCGTTTTTTTCTTGGTGATGTTTGTACGCAAACAGGCCACCAGCGAGCGCTGTGGCTCCGGCGAGGAGACCTCCGCCGATCTATCAAAGATTAGATTATCGATCAACAAGGTAGACCCTGGAAGCACCTCCAGCTCCTTCTTGTGCTCTTCGACCCAAGAGTGCTGTTGCTCTTGCGGAGCTTGGTATGAGTCATCATCTTTAGATGTCTGGAACTGCTGCTGCTGGTTATAAGAAGCTTGAGGTTTGCAGTCTCCTCCATACTGCTCTTGACAGGCCTGGAGGCGTCCCCAGAGGGCGGGGGTTACCGGGGGTGTCCAGTCGCCCTGTTTCGTGGGAATGAGAACAGAATGGCGAGACTTGAGAGAGGATGTACCTGGGAGCGATGGGGCTGGATGATATTATACTCGCACCCTAGATCGTGGCGATCAGAACAGGGCGGACGGACGACAGGGATGTCTACCTTCGAACACGACGGTGTCGCCATAGTTGTATTGTTGACCTGGTTGCCACAGTGGAGCCATCGGAGGATTTTGTATGTGAGAGTGGAGCGTACAGAGATGTGGTCCGGAGAATGGATGTGGGTCATCTGGGCAAGCTTTTATATGGCAATGCTTCCATTCCAAATGGTGCCACAGAGCATCGATATGAGGACCAGATTGCGCCCTGTAGCATGTGAGGGTTACTGTCGCTTTCTAGGCGTACGGAACAACTGGGGTTGCCAAGACGCAACCCGATGCGGAACGATTATGCGTTATCTGATCCAACGAGGCCTTGCTATCTGATTGATTGTCGCTGTCACTTCCGGATCCTTGCAGCGGAGAGGGATCATGGCCGCATTAACGAGCGAGATAGGTGTGAGTGCCAGGTCCATGTCAGGGGGATCAAACAACCCATTAATGCAGGTCGTGGGTCGGAGCTGAGCCGGCTCGACCAACAGGCCGCCGATCAGTCTGGCCACACTGTAGTGGATATACTACGGACCCAAATTCAGTTACAGGAGTCAAGACGCCGGCACAAAATCGGTTCACCACTGCATCGGTTCCACCGTCACAATGGACACCACAACCGAAGCCGTCTTTCGCCTCGTACCAACGCTGCAAAAGTATGACTGGGGAAAGACTGGACATCAATCCAAAGTCGCCCAACTGGCTGCAGGGACAGACATCCCTGGCTTCGTACTCGACCCTTCGGCTCCCTACGCAGAGGCAAGTCGTCCATGATTTGTTGAGTGCCAGCGACTGAACGACATCCACCAGCTATGGATGGGCACGCACGTTAAATCACCATCCGGCGTGGTTGGTTTGAGCTCGCGTCTCCCAGAGGTGTTGGCTGCGAACCCACACCTCATCGGAAGCGAGGTCTCCAACAAGTTCCTTACCTCCAAAGGAAATCTCCCATTCCTTTTCAAAGTCCTCTCGATCAAAAAGGCCTTGAGCATCCAAACCCACCCTGACAAGAAGACTGCGGAGCAGTTGCACGCGGCGCAGCCAACAGTTTATACAGGTTGGGTGATCACTCTTTCAGATAGCTTGATCTCACTCGTTCTCGTTCAATTCAAGATGACAACCACAAGCCCGAAATGGCCATCGCGTTAACGGACTTCAGAGGCTTGTGTGGATTCTTGCCCATCCAAGAGATCAAGACACACCTCAGGAATGTGCCAGAGCTTCGTGCAATCGTTTCCGAACAAGTTGCGGTTCGCTTCCTGGCAGCCGAAGGACCGGATGAGCGGGAGGAGCTGCGGCATCTCTTTTCGGCTCTCATGCAAGCTGATCCGAAAGCGGTCAAGGACCAGCTCTCGCAACTGATCACACGTTACAGCGCTAAGAAGGACCGAAGCGACGTCGAGGACCTCATCCTTACTCTGAACGAACAATACTATGGGGACGTTGGAGTGTTCTGCCCCTTCGTACTGAACTACGTCAAGTTGGAGACTGGGCAAGCGATTTTTCTCGGCGCTGGAGAACCGCACGCCTATATTTCTGGAGGTAGGGACTTGTGGATGTCTGCAGGTGTGAGCGCTCACCGCAACGATCAGATATCATGGAGTGCATGGCCAACTCGGATAACGTCATCCGAGCGGGTCTTACCCCGAAACCAAAGGACATCCCCAACCTCCTTGCTGGTCTGACCTACAAGGCCGCACCTTGGTCAAATCATATGGTCCAGCCATCCATGAGTTTGGATTCGGCCACCGTGACTTACGCTCCACCCGTCGAAGACTTCGCCGTCCTTGCACTGAACCTAAAGCAGGGCGGTTCGGAGTCACAAAGCGCGATCAACGGGCCATCGATCATCATTGTTACTGATGGGGTTGGCGTCATCAAGTGGGACAAGGACAGCAAATCTCTGACGATCCAACCAGGAAGTGTCGTTTTTGTAGGGGCCAACGTGGCCGTTTCGTTCGAGGCGCTCGACAGGTTGACGGTGTATAGAGCGTACGTTAGCTAATAGCCGGGATAAGTAACCCAAAATGACAAAGAACCAAAGAACCAAAGAACCAAGAGTGAGGTAAAATGAATACAAAAACACGGCATCGTCATCACAAATTTTTTCCTGCAACATGCTTCTCAATTAGATGAGCAACAGTGGGGCCATAGACGGGTATTGCAGTGCCATGAAATCCTTCTGGATAGGCTGGTGTCTCGGGTGTGTCCTCGGAGAAGTAGCTGGATAGGCAAAATGCTCAGCCACGTCGGACGTGCAGAAGAGAACAACTCACGTGTCGTTCCAGACACCAAAATAAGTCATCCCCAGAGCCCGCGTGGTCCACTCGTAATCGTGAGCAAACCCCCCTGGGTAAACCATCTCGATGACAGCGGACACATTCGTGTGTGGCATCAAGATCAGATGTGACAACCCATTCCCGTGCACCCCAAGCAGGATCTATGCGCGTGTCAACTAGAACGTAAAGGTGCCCAGAGATGCCAACTCACTGTAGTACGCGCTGCGAATTGAACTTGTTCATCTTTTGTCATTTCCTCGGCATGGACAATATTCAGTTCCCACTCTTTGTTAGGCACGGTACCTGTCTGCGTGGTGCCCATTATTCCTGCGTTCTTCCTCCGCACAAGGTCCTCTAGACTTTTTACCAGAACCTCGTGGTCTTCGGGAATCAAGTGACGTCGCGAATGTTGGCGTGAGATGTAGGTAATCACAATCTTCTCCGTCTCTTCAAACTTGGGCGTCGCCGTGGCTAGTGGCTCGTCATCCAGCGCGTACTGCTTGCTAGAATCCTCGTCCTGGGTTGTCACACCCGCGAAACGCCAAACGGCGGTCCTGACCGATCTCCACCAATAGCCATTTTTATCCAACTTTGAACGAGCAACCATAGTATCGACCGATTCACTAGCGGTGCGCTGGTTCTGAAAGCCGCATAGAACACCTCTGAAAGCAGCCGATCTATCCGAGAGTAAAAGGTACGGGAAGTGCCAAGCCCGATGATCAGCCGAGTCGACGCTAGCCGAGGTGGCATTCACGCGATCTTCCCAGTCCACGTCGACCTCGACCGTCAAAGACGGGAAAGCAGCCCGCAGGAAATAGCCGTTAAATCCTGGTTTGTCTCGCCACCCTACGTTTGACGAGTGGGGAAAAATAGCCCGATGAATCGAGGGAGGGGGATCAGGATGCACAGCGGCCGTCCAAAATGACCATGTTCCGAATAGAAGCTCAGCGCAGAAGTGATAGTAGTGATTTAGAACTAGACCATGTTAAGCACAGACGGAAGCCAACCTAAGCTTGAACGTACACTGCGGTGGGTCATTGAACAAAAGCTGGCGAATGGATGATAAGCAAATCACAAGAACCGGCTACTGTTATAACTAACCGTATTGCCCTCAACTGTCCAAACTCTACGAGTGGAAGGATGGTTTCCCCAGCGTTGAACAGCTTTCTCCGGGGTGATTATATCCATATTCTGTGGAGTAGGCTCACGTAGCGCTATATTCTTAGGAGTGTTCTCTGCAATGAGACCGGTCGAGGTCATGTACCTGGCTTCAGGGAACAAAGATGGTGAGGAGGTTAAGATCAGAAGAGTGCCATTTTCCATGTAGATATCCCGAAATATTGTCCACCCAGGAACGTGTTCCACTATGGAAGTTTCCGGCAAGGATGGGAGGCCTGAAAGGCCCATGGTTCCGAAGGTGGTGTTGCTTTGCCGCCCAGATTCGCCATTCCAGTGAGGTTGGAGAGGGCCGGGTGTTTGACTGACGCCTTCTTGGTCGTTTTGTGGTTGATGATCGTCGTCCCCGCCAGTTCGGTCGCCAAACCCAACAGTTCTGGCGATGGCCAACGAATTTAACGGTGCCATGGTTGCAAAAAAGTGCATCGAGACAGCACCGATGAGGATGAGGACCGCATCACGTCGGGAAAGTGCACGAATGAGCGAAGGCATGGAACCAAGGTGGGGGGTAGGTAAACAAAGTGCAGGTGGGTAAACGACAACTTCAGTAAATTAAATTTGGAAAGTTACTTGACTTACGTATGGTTTAAATTTGCTGGAAGTACCTGTCGTACTATCTCCGAAAATAGCTTTATCCTGGGAATCAGTGTTACACTGCTGGCCATGCTCAGATCAGTCTACATGAAACGATGGGGAGGGCTAGGAACCGAGATCTTACTAGGTCATGAGATTGGATGGATAAACAGATATGGACAGTGGCGGCGCTGCACGAACTTGATGAGGCTGAAAAATCTCGCTGGGAATCGTCAAATGTGTCGTCAAATGTGTCGTCACTAAATGTTGATTTGAACACCAACCTACTACCAGGGAGTTCCTGTCTGTTCGGTAACCTTAGTAGTAAAGATAACCTTGGTGACGAGGTCACACCGCGTTCAGCAGCACATAGCAGTGCTTCAGCAGCTAGACACAGGGTATGGGAAGGCGACTCTCGTTTCACAGTCACATCTGAGATGTTCTGTGTGAAACGCTGGCAGGTCTTTGAAGGCATGGAAACTGGGATCTCCCGAAAGCGGACGGTAACCTGGTAGGAATAGAACAATTGTAAACAAACACACAAGACCCGGTGACGTTAGTTCTCGATCCACCACCCGTTTTGGGACCAGATTGGGGACCATCTTCTAAGAATCGGAGAGTGAGCTGACTCGGCGCAGATATGCTGGCACGCATATGAGGAAGGGGTCCTTGAGATGCGGCGCTCAGTGGTCAATAATTGATTGCTCTCTCTGAGAAGAAGAGCATCACTGCATACGCGCGCCATATTCTACGCATTTTGTGCTCAGTGAAGGTCATCGAAATAAGAGTTGGCAGGCGGAGAACTTGCCTCAAACTGTGTAGCGTTTCGGAACAGTCACACAAACACTGCCCTCAGGCCCAGGCTTGGGGCAGTGTGTCGATCCATTCGCTTATGTAACTGTGTCTTCCTCACTATGGTCGCCATCATCGGCACATGCCTGGCACTTGCCACCTTCGTCTATGCTGTTGCCATCAACGACGTTCGTCCCCTGGTAGTGTGGCATGGTCTTGGTGACACATACGCATCACCAGGCATGGTCCAGTTTGAAAGCGAAGTGAAGAAGATGCACCCAGGTATCTTCGTCCACTCTGTCTACATCGACCAGGACGAGAAAGCAGATCAACGTGCGGGATTCGTAAGTGTTGTATTCAATAAACAAGATTTTTTCTTACGAGGCCCCCCCAGTATGGGAACGTCAATCAGCAACTCGCCATTGTCGCCCAACAACTTTCCTCGATTCCCGAGCTCAGCAGAGGGTTTGATGCTATTGGTTTCTCTCAAGGCGGCCAGTTCCTGCGAGCCTATGTAGAACGGAATAACACCCCACCTGTGCACAATCTCATCACTTTCGGATCACAACATATGGGCATCTCTGACCTGCCATTGTGTAAACCATTCGACTTGCTGTGTCAAGTGACCCAACGGGCCGTCAAGTTGGGCGTATATAGCGAATGGGCCCAGGAAAACATAGTACAGGTTGGACAAACTTCTTATGCTATCGCTCGTGTGATATCTAACCTCAAATTCGACAGGCCCAATACTTCAGGAATCCGTCACAATTGTCGTTGTATATTTCATCGGGCAGTTTCCTGGCTGATATCAACAACGAGGTCCTCGTTCCATCTGCCAGAGAAGAAGCCTACGCCGAAAATCTTGCGTCATTGGAACACCTCGTCCTCGTCCTTTTCGCGGAAGATGAGACTGTCGTCCCTAAGGAAAGTGCATGGTTTGGTTCCGAAGCCCCGCCGGAAGATATGCGCTATGTTTCAGATCGCTTCCCGCAACAGAAGCACCTTGGGCCGCAGGCTGAAGAGAAGGTTATCGTGCCCATGAGGCACCAGCCATTGTACATAGAGGATTGGATTGGCCTTCGCACCCTTGACGAGCGAGGTGCTGTCGTTTTGGTCACTTGTCCGGGGGGACACATGCAGTTGGGGGGCTGCTGGGAGAGTTTGGTGGAAAAGTGGGTTGGCGGAACCATGTGAAGCCTGTTCCAAATACCTTGCAGTAGTTGCACGCTGTCAGTAATCTGCATCAAACTTGTACTATGTATACTATGTATACCCGTAGAAATATGTACCTGCCCGCAGGTTCGGCTCACGCATTAGTCACACGTCACATTTTTGTGAAATCGCTTTCACGCTCGTTTGTCCATCGTCTTTTGCTCTCTGATCAGAATGTCGGGCGCAGCAGCATCAGCGGGCACTTCCCGACTCTCTGCGTTCATGAACCACCCAGCCGGTCGGTATTCCGACTCATCTCTTGCTATGCAACGGTGTTGACTTTTAGCCTTGGGACTCCCCACTTCGTGTGAATAGGGCCCAAAACCGTGTTCTTTTGGGGCCCGTTGATGAAGTGGTGTTTGGTCGCTGCTGGTCTGAAAGACCTGAACCGACCCGCGGATAAGTTGAGCGTATCGCAAAACATTGGTGTGTCCATGATTGCCTTGTATCTCATTGCATCTGCTCATTTGCATCCCGTTAGCTTTGGCAGCAACAGGAATAATCTGGGTGAGGTATTCGTTTGTCATTACACCGGTCAACTATAGCCTTGCCGCAGTAAGTTACGGTTGGCGTTTCTTAGGGTTCCTATTATTCATGTTTCAAGGTCAACTTCTTCGTGGGTGCTACGGGCCTCGGCCAGCTAGCTCGTGTTGCTCAGTAAGGAATCAATTTGATGCTGTGCGGAATCATTCTCATCCACTTCCAAGCTATCGCTACACGCAGCCCCAAGCTGTAGAGGAAGCAAAAGCTTAGAACTGAAATTTACACTCGATACTTGTACACGCTTGTACTAGTCAATGATATACTCTTTCTTCGTCAACAATACAGTACATATGCTCATAATGCATATCCGTCATAATGCATTGATTTTCCGGTGGTCCCGAGTCGGGGCCACCCAAAATGACGATATTTTTGCATATTGCATAATGCATAGGCATCACTCTTAGTATATGCATTATGATGGAGCCTGGGACTGCCAGTGTCGGAATGGCTCCGTGGGACCGCAAATTTTTGTGTTCTTTCAGCCCTGTCAGTGCATCACGATGCTTAATGCAAGACGAAGCCACCACTGGTGCAACAGATAGCCTGCAAGAATCTTACACTCG
>JBBPOK010000481.1:0-22870 GCA_038091415.1 Leccinum variicolor
GACGCGCTAGTAGCAGGCATAGAATCACAGTTTGGTGTAGAGTACCGGGGGTACAAGCTCTGTGGGATGGTTCTGACTGACTCAGCTTGGAATGCGGCAGGGTCCCGAACATGGAAATAGGTGTGGCCAACACCAAGACCCCAATGATTCCGCATCAACATGTCACGGTCGACAAACCTTTGTAGGACAGCATTAGCGACAACGAGGTATAGAGATCAACCTCAATGCTTTACTTACTTGTTGATGTAGTAATATTTCCAACCGCAAGACAAGGGAACCGATACAGTGTCATCTGAGTCCAATCGTCCTTTCGCAAAGGCAGGTATCAAGTGGCACCCTCTCAATACTTCCGCGGGGTCCACAAAATCGAACGCGTCCGTGGTGTTTAAGGGCACAAATTGCAACATATCGAGCGGTGCTCTATCTTGTCGTGCAAAGGGCGGCACCAATTCGAACCAGCGTACATGTAAGAAGTCCAATCGGGTGGCGTTGTAATCCTTGAGACCTGGACCAATATATTGCACATTTGCATGATAGATTCCAATTATTCGCGCATAACAGAAGCGAGGCGAGGCCACTTGTGATTCTTCTTCGGGGCTTCCGGCCAGCATAATTATATCACAGTGATCACTATTAGGATTGAAATTGTCTTGACGGCGGTCAAGGTCGTACGTGGTATAATTGACACGGAAGACGTTGTGCTGGTAGATGCGACCGCCCTTGAATAACACTTGATTGAGGTTGCCCTCCGACACGTTGTAGCTGTTGTCCAGGCCTGGCTGCAGATGATCAGCACTTAGTTCCGTGGCATCCAGATGGATTGATCGAATGCGAGGATAAAGGTGGCGCCTCAGCTTGAGGATAAAGTCCTATCACTTCATTCAGTCACCGACGCGGGGTCAGAACGGAAGATTAAGTATACGCATACCACTGTGGCTGGATTATCTGAGTTTTGGCTGACGAAGGAATCAAGATCTACCGGCCTGTGCTGTGATTTCCCGATGTTATACCGTTCGGCTGGAATGTTCGGAACAGATTCCGATGGTCCACTGTCGATTTTGGACTCGTGAATTCGGCGAATTCTTACTTGTCGTCGTTCGATCTGGGTCAATTGACGGATAAACTCCTTCCTGCTGGTCCGCGTATATCTTCCTTTCCCGACTCTGTGCTCACGTTCGCCCTGGAACAAAAGTTAGAGCCTGATTCACGTACTCGGCTATACATTAGGCACTCACTAGTTGTGTCGAGTACGAATCTGTGGTCCCGAACATCCTAATTGAAGCCGTATAGTCACCTAACGCATGTAGCTTGTAAGTGCGTAGGTTCAAAGTCTTGGGTTTGCGTGTTGAGACAGTGACAGTGGAGCTTGCACCATCACGCTGAGATCGAGTGCGAGCCTCACGTCGTTGGCGCCCTTCGGTCTCACGCTTGAGTTCTCGGGTGTGAAAAGCAGGACAGGTTGTAGCCGCGAATGCGCGCATCGCATCTCCAAGTGATTTCGTCACGTCATCCATTATTTCCAGGGTGTCGTCGGTGTGCATTCTTAGTTTCGCTAGGCCGTGCCAATTACAGAGGAGATAAAGAAGGTTTAGCACAGAGGTGTTGTGAGGATCCGGCAGTAAGCCTTCAAACACCGGAAGAGCACACTGCCGGGCTCAAATCAGGCAAACGTCTTCAGGCAGTTACTTAAATATTACATACCTGTAGGAGGTCTTCGAAATCATGGGCTGCCAATCTCTTCATTTCCGATGCATTCGTCGAGAAACGTCGGATTGTATCTCGGCCGAATGTGGGGACTTGACGATATCTATAAGCAGGCCATATATCAGTTGCATGACAGTGAAGTTGGAATAATTTACCTGCGATCCAACTCGCGTAGCTTGTTACCTTTTAAGCTATCCAGGATGCGTAGCAGGTGTGTGAAGATTGCCTTCCAGACGCCTAATTCAAACTCATGTAGTAGATCAACTACAAGCATTGCAAAAACGTTGAACCCGAACATGTGCAGTTTCTCTGAAAAAGCATTCTGCACAGATGAACATCAATACATGAGCGCCAGTCGAATTCACGCCTACCAGAGTGGGTATGAGTGACTCATCTTTGAGGAGCTTTTCAACAACTGGAGAGTTGACGGCATAGTTTTGCTGGTAAATGAGGCGTCGGGCATCCAAGACTTTGTTCCGTAGATCACAGTCAGCAACTCGAATCAATACTTCTCGCTGAGACATATCCTGTTTGCAACCCATATCAGGGACAGACGCCATGGGAAGTTTGCATCGCGGACACGGACACATTCCAAGGTTCCGTACGCATGCGATCAAGACCCTACTCAAACGAAGTCGATATCAACGGAGGATCTGGGTGAATGTAAAAGGTGAACATACTTTTCAGGATAATCGGCGGAATAGGTGAATATCCGCGGATAAAAGCGTCGGGTGACGCCGTCGCAACAAAGTATGACAATCCCGTGCTCATAGGCCTTTACGAAGTCTTCGTCGAGCAGAATTTTCCATTGTGCGTGAAAGAACTCTCGCTGACAGTGCGTACGAAGTACTTCGCTAGTAGCTTTATCGCCCAAATGTCCGGCCAAGAAATCCTTGAATTCATCCGGTAGCTAAGGGAAGAATAAGATCACAGGCTGGCACTGAAATTGCACACTTACAGCTTGGAAATACGCAGCATGAGAACAGAGATTGTTGCTAGGTTGAGATCTCCGGAGCTTCGACTCATTTCCAAAAAACACGTAAAGCGGCCACAGCTTCGCATCGCCAAAAGCCGTTAGTTGTGTTGCGTCGGACCAGAACATAAGTCCCACGGCGACACGAGGCAGGTCACAGCCAGGTTCCGAGGGTGCGTCTTGAAGCGCCTGATGTGCCTCAAGAAATGCAGTAGATGTGAATAGGTCGCTATGGATTTTGAGGCTATGATCCCGGTGAGGTGGTTGCCATCGTAGCTCATATGGTTCGAAATGGAAAAGTGGTGCGTGAACCGGATTTGTGATCTTTTCCCTAATGATTGAAACAAGTGAGCGGTGGTAAAAGTCGTCAACTTTGTAGTCTTTTGGTCCCGCACTCCTTGACTGTGTGTGAAATGGCACCGATATCGTGATGGAGGAGCGTTTCCAACCATCGTCTTCGCCCAACCACTCTGGAATGTCGCCGTCAAATTGATTGTGGCCGAGCTGTGCATCAATGGCAGTCCACGCGGTTTGTGAGATGGCGGAAGGAGAAAAAACAGGATCCCCGATGATGTCGAGTAGTTGCCGGAAACCCTCCTTAGATTTTTGGACTCCTTGGTTCCAATACCAATCTCCAAGCTGCATTGAACTCTCATTAGGATAAGGGTGATACAGATTCTTGGAGGGTCGGGAGTCAACAACTCGAGAATTCGCGTTCTCGACCGAATGCGGATCTTCTGGGTCGTGCCGAGGAGGCGAGTCAGTGCTGTAGATGCGGAATAGACCAAATTTGTTCATTTGGGTCTTGAATAATTTCCGTACTGAGGTATAGAGGGATCGAGTAGATGATGATCGTTCAACCGGGTGGGACAGAATGGTCTGGGGCAAAGGCAACGTAGTGCTTGTGATATTTATTGAACCCGGTTGTACATTTGAGAATACCTCAGGAGGAGGCAGAGCCGACAGACGTTCTGGAAGCACATCTGGAAATTGTAGAGGTCGACTATGTTTGGAGCATTGTGATCTTCGCTGTAGTGAAGGCGATCCATCACGATCCGTGGTTAGCTGCTGCGAGAAGGCAGACAATGAGTTCATGAGAACAGAATAACGAAGATAAAGTGTTCCCCATTCCTCACCTGGGGTAGTTCATCCCATGATTGGCCCTCGGATTGGCCCTCGCAAGGGCCAGCGACACGGGACGTCCCGGAGGTTGACAGGCGTCCCGGAAGTATATCTTGAAATCGTTGCTTTAATTTGTGATCCAAAGATAATTGTGACCTTGGCTGCAATGAGGGTGAACCCCCTGCATGTTCTGCAGGTAGCCGCTGTGAGAAGGCCATCTAGAAGTAGGTAATTCTCTCCTCAAAACCGAATAACGAGGACAAAATGTATATTTCCTTACTTGGGATAAATCGCCCAGAGATTGGTCCTCACGGGGACCTAAGGTACGATACATGTTGGAAGACGTACGTTGACCATCGAAAGCCGAACTTTGGCCTGTATCGCTAGTTCGGGCTCTCTTGGTACGAAAAATTTCTTTCGCCCTGGAAAGAGCACCAGATAGTCGTTTCTTGCCTTTGCGACACCCCTTCTCGTGGCGAGTGAAGCCGCCGGTATCGGTGAAGGAGCGACCGCAGACACAGGTTCGAACTCCAAGAAGCATGTGTACAAAGAACGAATCGCGGGAATTTCTGAAAACGGGACTCATCGCGGGAAAACATCGCGAGAAAAAGTTGCTTAGCTCTCAGTTTCCGAAAGACCAGCGATCGGTACGGCGGCATGTCTCACTGGCAAGTACTCGTCTCCTTTCGTCACGTCGCGTTCGTCGTCGGTCTTGGCTGAAATTCGCGCAGTGTCTGCTGATAGCAACGTTGAAGAGAAGAAATAGTGAGAGGCATCCAATTTCATGTTACCCGTCAAATAGCATATATATTTTTATATATGTACACTCCGCCCTCCTGACGGCCGCTGCGTACAAAGACATGACATGGTGCATCTCGTTCATGTTGCCGAAGAATGGAGCCTCGCACGCGGAACACGTGGATTCTAGGGGCACTCGTTCCGGAAGTATTTGGTAAGGTCGACGGAGATGGGAACTTCTCCATCGACCATGAAAACCGGGTCTTGTTTCCAGTGAGGTTGAGGGGCACGATGGGATCATACTCCTCACAACTGCGTCTAAATTAAGGAGCCGACGTATTTCGCCAAGTTAGAGACTATGGGGGTTTCGATATCTGAACAGTTGGGGATATCGAGCAACTGAAATACAGTCTCCCTCGGGGTTGAGCTTGATAACGTCATGGGAGGTACCACCAAGCTTGAAGAAGCTCCGACTAGCAGAAAGGTCGCTCACATTCGGGTTGAAGATATTGGCAGAGATACCAGCCGAGGTCTTCTCTGTCTCAGCGGAAGGAACGACAAACCTGGCGCCGCGAGCAATGCTTAGCAAGAGATGTGGGAAGTTTGCTTGAACTGCTCGACGAGACTAGACATGGAAAGCTTTCCGAGAATGGTCTTCTCCATTTTGTCAGCGGGGATAGGGACTGGTGGGAGGGTGATCATCTTGACACAGATATAGTGGAGAGTACGTTGAGTAGCGGTAAGCTTGGCGGAGGCATCCTTGTCGTTGAGGTTGAAGGTCGGGAGTAGAAGATGTCGAAACCTTCGGTATCCTGTCTAGGCGTGCGATAGGGTGTAGCGACAAGAAATAAGTGAGCGACGCGCTTAAGGTTCCAGATCTGAGTAGCCAGCTTAGGAATACCTACCGTGGACAATGACGCCGTCCGCGATGATGTACTACCCTTAAACTAAAAGACATGATACACCCACTCAGCCTTATCATCCCACGTTCCAACGTCACCGGTGCGGTAGCAACCACCTTCGACAAAACTGCAGGACGTTGCTTCGGGGTTGTTGTGGTAGCGCACAAATATCATGGGGCCAGGGACTTGGAGTTCTCCGTTCCGATGGTCAGGCAGGGAGTGACACCATCTTCAGGACTCACGCTCCGAAAAGTCAACCATGAATGAATCAAGCGCTAAAATATATTAAGTTGGGGACACCACGATGTAGACCGGAGACTTACGCGGCCTCTGTCATGCCAGAGCCAGGAACCATGATGAATGGGGCATTAGGATTCTTCGCAATGTTCTTGAGTGCTTTGCAGAAAGCAAGGCGGTGTTGCTGCTAACGATTGCTTCTCCATCGTTGTTGATGCGCTTGAGGCAAGAAAGGTCGAACGTGCCCAATAGGTACTGGGGGTGCCCGATGTTGCGCTGAAGCCAACAAGAAGTTGGGCGTAAACATGAGCTCGATCGGCTAAGTGCGAATTAGACAATGTGCTGGCCAAGTGAAATGCAGGCACAAACCTTCCCTCCGATCAAGCAAAGATACTTCAAGGGATCACGAGGCGCCGAACAAAAGGGGCGTCGTCCACATTTCAAATGCTCCGGCAACGTGGTCAAATCCAATCCCTAGTTCTGGTTTAACAGACCATTCCAAATTTATAGATAGATAGATAGATCACTCACAATTCATGCCCCTGGATTCCGGAGTAAGGTGATAACTTTCATTCTTGAAAAGGGAGGCCTAAGTGATAGTGCGATGGGTGTGCACGACGGCCTTGGAGAAGCCGGTGAACCCATATGTCAAGAAAATGATGACATCGTCGTCAGGCTTGGATTGGTGGACAACAAAGCCGGTCGCCAGATTTTCGGAAATGGCTTTCACCTTCGAGAACAAGCGGATGTCGAGACCAGGGATTGACTCCACCCGGTCAGCGCCACAGTCGTTCGTCAACCAGGTTGGCGAAGAAGAAAATATATATTCTTGATGTGACCCTCCTTGTGTGATTGCTGAGCACTTAGGCTGGCTGCAAGCAAGGCACGCAACCGGCAGGTCCAAAAAGCAGCCGTGTTATCTTCGTGTTCAGTGAGGTAGACAACGATAACCAAACTGGAGGGCTTGCCCAGGTACGAATAGCCTTCGCCGGGGAGAGAACGTATTGGTTAAATTGGTTGAACGTCTTGGTTTGAATGGGGTAATCGTGGGCGGAGGAGGTAATGAAGCTGAGCTCGTGGTCAGGATATCGAGAGGCTGCCAGAGAGAGAACGTCCTATCAGGGTCTCTGGGACAGCGGTGCTCGTAAGAGAAGCCTTCAGATCACGGATAGCATCTACGAGGACGAGGGAGGAAGAAACAGTAACGGGAGCCATTGGTAAAGAGAGAGGTATGGAACGGTAGGGTGGGTGATGGAGTGGCGACGTCTGGAAGCGCAGTGATCGGTGGTTGTGTATCGACTCTGCTCATACCGACGTCTTTTTATATGTCCGCGGTAGGCGGATTGCCATTGCGATGCTGAATCGCTGAATGTTATATCGGGCTATGTGGCGAGTATTAATTTTTATCCGAAGAGCGGGACGAGAAAACTTGAACCACGGCCCCATCAGGATGACTGAACCCAATAAAACAAATCACTCACCATGTGACGAGATCGAATATGAGTGGATCCCGACGAACCAAATCGTGACATTGAACCAAGCGGGCAGGCCTAGCCTGTAATAGAAAACAAATGCGACGTCAAGGATCATCAGTCGATCTGGGTTGAACCGGTGAACCAGCTCAAGTAGGTACTTGACTCCTCTGAGTGGCTTCGGAAACAATCAGAGATATGAACTTGAATTTGATGAGCGAGATGAATGAGCACGAGGTGTGCTATCTCCTACTAGTCGTAAGATGCGAGATTTCCCGGGAACTCCGCTAGGACATCGATGGCCGTCTTTCTCCTGCGATAAGCCTCCCAGCATCGCCCAGTTATGACTGCCAGTCGCCATCGGGCCTGAGATAGTCGTCAAATCACTGCCACGTAGTATTCCTTCCATTTTGTAAAAGTATCACCTACCTCTGAGTCGCCCAGCGCGCTGTTGTTGGAATGAACGAGCCAACTTTGCAGAGATTCCCGCGCCCCACTTTAAGACTTCATTGCAGATTCCGAGTCGCGCTTGTGACACCACATGCCTCACTTCCACACCGATCTTGCGCTGCCAAGTACAATACATCGATCTGTCAGGTCGCTGCTCGTTTGGTGAGGGGTTCCAAATTCCTCAGTAGCGGCGCACGCACCCGACTCCTTCTATGGTCAATGATTTGATGCGGCGATGCGTTTTCTAAGTTGTTGATCGTGTTGTGCAGAATGTTGCTGCGAACGGATGTTGGAGGAGCGACATGAGCAGCGACGTAGCTCGCGACGCGAAGTTTCGAACTGTACAATTCTTACGTAAAAACGTATTATTGAGAATTGCGCGATCCGGACACCGGAAGCGCTTCCGCACAGACCTCCTCATTCCCACACATTACATAATGCTTTGTATACCCTCATGACGGTGAAGAAGGGGACTGATCGATCGTATGTGGTCTCGTTCAAACCCTTTAGGGTTGTATTGGGAGACTATGTTCATCGAACGCTGATCGTAGATACTTTGAACGGAATTGAGGACGTTATAGTTTGCTGGTAGTGCCACGAGGAAAGTAATTCGCCGAGTGATGTGGTAAACCACTTGAGAGGCACAATGTCACTCAGTTTTAACCGTGTAGGTGATCTGTCAGAGGGATGTTTATGTTTCTTCCGTCGTTTCTGGTGTGCCCACTTGTTCCCAGATCTCGGCACGAATTGTTGCGACAACGCCATCTCAACGTCGGCGTATTCGCATCCGAGTACTGAGTCGCAGTCCGAGTCCGATGAGATCCGAGGCTTCCTTGTGCGCGTCGTCGGGGAAGGTGCCACCTTCTGCGATTATGCGGACGTGGGCCTGGTTCTCGCGCGAGAAGGTTCCCGAGTGGGGGGTAACCAATAAACGGTGCAACATATAGGCGATGACATGAGGGGGTTCCACCTTGAACTCAAAAGACGAGGGAGGATGCGTGTTCCCGGCGGCGGTGGCAGCGATGGCATTCGCGTTTGAGACTAGACAGTCGTGCTCAACGGGACAAACACGTTGATCGTCCGATCAGCTGCCCGTCAACATCAACATATTGACTATCAACACTCCTGATGAAACAAAGGCCCAGTTCCCCAAATAAACTCCTTGACATGTTCTAGAAGTTCCGGTACGTTCGGGTGTTCCAGGGAAGCGTGAAATTACCGATTCGCCCACGAATATGTTAGCGTCCGATCCGAATCACAAATAAAATCGACTCATGGTCTGACGTCTTCAAATAGTCCCTCGCACTCTCGCTCAGCCCAGTAGCACCGCCATTGGTATCAGTAACCTTCTCGTCCATCATCTGCGTCGCAATCACCACAACATGGCACGGTCCATGCTCGTCTAGATTGTAACGCGTTGAGCAAGAAGAGAGCATGGCACTGTGCATTGGACACGGTGGGGGGAGCGTGCATAGGGCGATGAGCGCCTCGTCTCATTTTTCTTGCGGTCCTTGCCGCATCATCGGACACGAATCGAGGGTGAGCAGCGCCTGGGGAGCATTCAACAACAACGAAACACAACCGAAACCCGGACGCACCGACTCGTAATCCTTGCCGTCAATGTACAACTCCGTCCGTTTCTCCCACGTCCGAGTCACAAACTCGCTCGGCGCACAATTGACAGCCTCCCTCGCCAACTTGAGCGCCCACGCCGCCTTGCCTTTTGTGCGCAGAAAACCTCTCCGGATGTGTAAAAGCGTCTGCGAATGTGGCATGAGCTTGATCGCCGCCGACATAATCTGAACCGCCTCATCATCTTGTTGGTGGTCAGCACTGCCTAACTCACAACGAAAACACCAACGTACTCGTGCTGATATAAATCTTAGCCAACAATGACGTGTGACGCTACTTCGGGTTCCCTCTTGCTGATACCGCCCGCTCGCTCCAAAATACCTCATCACCCCAACGGTCAGGTGGGTCGACACGACCGTGGCAACTTGAATCTCGGAATGCGAGCCTATTTACCAGCCTATATGAGCGTGAGGGGACACGAGTAAGAGTGTGCGCGCACCAAGACGCACCTTTCATAAACAAAGCCTCAACGGCCTGCAAAAATCTCACCTCCCCCTCGCTCGACGTCATCTGATCGTCAGATCGTTCGAATACATGACCGCCCGCAGCAGCACAGACATGTACGTCTCTTGCCAAATCTCTGGTGTTACTTCGTGTCTGGTCAGCAGGATTGTATTAGTGTGCTACGACAAAAAAGTAGAGGAAAGACGCACCGCTCCCCACGCAAATCATCCTCGCATACCTGCATTCCTTCGGGAATCTTCACGTCCACCCTGACGTTCCCGCGCGAAAACGCATCGAAAACGCAATAACACCCGTTCCGAAGCTTCCATGTCGTCCCCTTGGAGAACCACACTGGGTTCTTCTCGAGCGCGTATGTGAGCGGGTTACTGATGTAGGCAGCGAGAGAGGCGGGGAAGCTAGCGTCGATTGTGAGAGCGAGCCTCAGCGAGGGCGTATGAGATTAGGAGAGGCCGCATCAACACACCCGAACCCCTTAGCAATGTCTCTCAGAGAGGCACAACACGCTACCAACGGGACTAGCAACAAAAATTTGATTAATTAAAAACCAATATGATTTGAAAAGAGCATGCCCTCCACCGCTGTTTATGTCCGAGTCGTAGGTGCCAGAGGATTGCCACCAGAGCGGTAGCACAAGAGCCGTCTGTCGATGAACATTAACAAATGTGAAGACTGCGAATAGGATATTGTACCCATCATAACCCTCGGCGTCGTCAATGATTTCGCTGATGTCTTTCAAGTACACGGAGATAATTGAGTTCAACAAGGTAACAAACAGATGCCACAGATGCATACCTTTTCGTAGTCTACCTTGGTAGGAATGAACGGGACGACCTGCGTAGTGGCAGGTTTGGCTACGGAATGTTTAGAGTCGGTTCAAAAGATAATCTTGGCGAAAATTCTTCCTTCGAGGCACCGCCACGAATTTCGAAAGCTCAATATTCCGAGTCAATGCTCAGCGCTCAGGCCCGACTTTTGATCCGTGTCTCTTTTTCTCATTTGTATTCTTCATGATCCAACCTGACTTGATCATTGGTGGCCTCGTTTCAACTCAGTATACGCGTCCTAGATCTCACTCTTCCACATATTTCTGTAGTTTGAAAGTGAAGGAGACGACATGTCTACGTACTAGGTGCACTGCAGTGGGAAACGTGGGCTTGCCGCTGGCTATGGCCCATCATCATGGGCGTCCATTAACTCAGATACCTCAGGTAAGCCGCGTTTTAATCGCATCATTGCACTGAAACGAGCCCTAGTCTTGTAATCAGAATCACGTAATTCTCCTGCGTGTCGACTCGGACCGGGCAAAGCATCTAATGACTCGGCGGAGTGCGCCTCCTAGTATTGGACAACGTATATAGAGTGCCAGTGATACTAGCCTTTGTGAGATCGGATATCATCTCTCTATTTCTCTGGTTGTAGTATATGTCTGCATCACTCTCGTCCTCCGAGTCGGGAGTACTAAAGTTCCGCGTTGCTATCTGGTGCGCAGCTGTTTTCTCACCTGTTTGCCAAACACCACTGAATGTTACTTCCAGTGGCGCTGGCATCGGTGGTCTCGTCCTCGCGATTACGATCGGAAAATATGACCCGTCTATACCCATTGATATATATGAAGCACACGACTCTATCGAGACTGCCGGTGTAGGAATCATTTTACGGAGGCGCGAGGTCTTGATGGAGCTTGGACTCGACGAATTCAAACAGATTTCCAACAGTTATGGTGAGGGACGTGATACTCGGTCGTGTTGATTTCAGCTCTGATCACCATTTTGAGACGATCAGATATTCGCGAGGGCGGGTATTTCTGGGACCAGAGAACCCAGCTCCGTACGTGTTTGTCCTTTTCCATTTGGTGACCTGTTTTTATGCAAGGGAAGAAGATGCCACCTCCGCAATGCATCGTCAGCAAATGATCCTGGAGAAGCACCTCCCTGCCTCGTGTAACGTGCATTTTGGAAAGCGGCTTCTTGTTTATACCAAACCAGAGCAACAGGATGGATACATCACGTCGCCTATCGAACTTAGGTTTGCAGATGGAACTAGCGCGACCACAGACGTTCTCATTGGAGCCGATGGAGTTCGTTCGGCAGTGCGCAAGACGTTTTTCGAAGCAGCATCAGTGGACCAGAGTGATAGAGACAATACAGATCTCAAACAATATATAGAAGCAACGTTCACAGGGATGATAATTTACCGGTGCTTAGTTCCTGCAGAAATGTTGAAGAGGGAAAGCCCAGAGAATCTCTCTCTAAGGGAGATGGCATCAGTGAGTACTAAGCAGCTGTACATGCGCTCAAAGTCAGGGCTGATTTTCTGGGGTTACAGTATCATGGCAAAGGCAGGGTAAGCATATTTCGTACTGCCTTTGTTCGTACCTAAGTATTTCACTATTTCATAGTCCTTGATCACCTATCCCGTTGCTAATGGGACTATGATCAACTGCGCTGCTATTGTCTGCGATCCGAGTTTGACGGACACACGCTACGAAGGACACTGGGTATCCGATACAAGTCGCGATGAGCTGGTTGAATTGTTTGACAATTTCGAGTCTGACCCGAGGACAGTGATAAAGGCGAGTCTTTCTGACAATCTCGGTGTACACCCCACGGCGCCAGTCTGAACAGGCGATACAGTTCTTCGAACGGCCGTCCAAGTGGGCCTTGCACGTCGTGAAACCACTCCCATTCTGCACAACACAAAGGGTTGCCCTTATCGGGGATGCGGTGCGCCTTCCTCAGGCCACAGGCATGGCTTTGTTGCTGACAGATGCATTCTCAGTGTCATGCCATGACGCCCCATTTCGGTGCTGGTGCGGGCCAAGCGATCGAGGTGCGCTCCGATCCGTTATATCTGTGCCTTTCCGTGGTAATTTAAATTGGTCCAGGATGCATTTGTGCTTGGCAGGCTCATCGCACATCCCTTGACGTCGTTGTCTCGCATTCCGGATGCCCTTCGCATTTATGAAGAGTTCGCTTCCCGATCGCACGTGACGTAGCGAAGCTCTCGCTCTCGACTGGATGGATTTACTCATGGAACCTGAATTCTATGATGGAGGGAGGAAAGAAGACGATTTGGACTCCAGCGGGATCAGTGCGTATGAACGGGAAGGAATGGAGTCCATCAGACAGGAAGTTCGGCGACGTGTGGATTGGGTAGAAGGACTGAGCAGTGGTCTGCAGCTATGGGAAGAGGCAGAGTCGAAACTACAAGCGTTGGGGAACTAGATGGATGAAGGTGCATTTCTACTGACCGTCTATTCCCGATATCTCAGCCAGTACCATACTCGCATCATGATGCATTGAACTAACACTAACACGAAAAGAAGCCAGTCCGGCCAAACCCATTTGATAAATAAATGCCACAAGGATCAGTTGAGTTGTTATGCTACGTGAGTGATCATGGCGAAAGCAACAGCGAAGGAAGGTTATCGGAGCAGGGTCCCTTTTCATAATATCGATCCATGCGTCAATAAAGATGGCACTCAAAGTTGTTACCAAGAAAATGCCAAGGAATGCAAACGCCTGGACCTTGCAAAGTCCGAGGCCATTTAGGGTTCCAGCTACCAATTTTAAGCCCTATCGAGGGAGTGGCTTGCGAGGGCGCAACCCCGAATAGATTGTTGCAATTTGGGTAGAAACGAGTGGGGAGGAGGGAAGCTTCCTGCTCGAACTTCGATGGTGGGAAAAGGAAGGTGGGGGAGATTCCCACAACTCAACTTTCGGGCAGGGGGACCCTTTTGGGGTCACGTTGGTTCATACGCGTCTCGCCATCGCGAGGATTCGGCTGAGCGACACAGACTAACGACTCGGCAGAGTCAGCGCTCTCCTTGTGGACAACGTGTATAGAGTGACATTATCTTTTGTCAGATCGGATATCATCTCTCTATTTCTCTGGCTATAGTAAATGCCTGCATCACCCTCGTCCTCCGAGTCGGGAGTAAAGTTCCGCGTTGCTATTTGGTGCGCAGGTATTTTCTCACTTGTTTGCCAAACCCACCGCTGAATGTCACTTCCAGTGGTGCTGGCATTGGTGGTCTGGTCCCAAGTTGCGATTACGATTGTAAAATAAGATCCTTCTATACCCATTGATATATATCGATCACTCTGGCCGTGGGCGGGGACGGATCACGATCATGTCAGCTCCCCCTTGAACCTAGTCAACTCGTGGATATATATTTGAGTCGCCGGACGACAGTCCTGTGATTCACGCCGGTCTCCCGGTGGACTCTGGGCCTGCACGGTCATGTTTCAGCAGCTGATACACACAATCAGCTTGGTGATACCCGATGGCTGATAAGACTTGTCTCCATGTACACCTGGCTGGCGATGCAGATGAGCTTGCTTGAAACCAAACTGTTCAGCGTTCCTCGTGTAGGCTAGGTTCTTGTTTCGAGTAAGATCCGAACGAGGCATGCATGTAATCACTGGCAAAAGAAAAGGTCGAGAGCGCTCGATAGCAGTACTGTGTTGTTATTGCTAGCGGCGCTGACTCGGAGACTCGGGATGTATACTTACCTAAAGTCTATCTCGACTCCACTTCCCCGTGCGAGGAAGGTTTCTATTTCGATGCATTGGATATTTTCCGTGTAGAACGCCGACAATGTTTGCAAAGGCCATTTGTGGGTGATCCGAGAGTATGCGACGTTATCGCCTGCCGGCTCGTCTGTCTCCCTCGTGGACCTCACCTCCATCTGACATTTGGTCATCGGAGCAGGATCGTCCACTTGACTCGTCGGGAGAGACGCTTGGAGGGTCTGGACCGATTTCTTTTTCGTTCGAGTCGGTGTGGACCAACATTACACTGGCAGGAGGGTCGTCGATATTGCATATGTAACACAGTTCATACCTTGATGCAACATGATAGGGCGGCATGCAGTGAGCATGATAACTGAGCGCAAACTGAGCGGGGATGTTTATGTGAAAACATGCGTGTATGTGCTTGATATCGATGTCGCCTCGATCGGAGTCCGAGACTCCGAGTCCTCGTGGCATGAGCGGCACGTGACCTTCCTAGAACAAAGTTGTTGTGGCTCTTTTCTTCTTTTTCCAGTTGCGTCCACTGTTTTTCTCCGTACGCGTCATCCTAGAGCATACACATGTCCACTGGAATCGTCCATACATACATGTCAATATCATGAGAGGCGGCTGAGTGGATCCTATAATGGCGGGAAGAGGACGACCTATGACAAAGCCTGAACACGACGCTATACGTACGACCCTACGAGGACCTCTGCCACCGCTAGCCACGTAGTACTCGAGGAGTCGCCCACTGTTTGCTGAGGCAATCGAGCCTGCCTCCTTCCTCTGGGGGGTCAAGCTGCTTTATGCATTAACAGCCCCCTTCTCCCTGGGTAAGCAGCTCGCTCGACGGACGCTCGCTACACGCTACACCTCACACATCATCGTAGCGATCGATATTCACGGAGACGAGACTCGGAATACGAACTAGTCGATGATTGACACACTTTTGATACTTCAGGTAAGCCACGTTCTGATCGTATCATTGCACTGAAACGAGTCCCAGTCTTATAATTAGAATCACGTAAATTCCCTGCGTGAAGAACTCGCCGAGACATATAAGTACAAGGAAAAGAGCAGCGACTAAAAACAACGGCGCTTATCTCGTCGCCGATTCCTCCGTCGAAAAAGGGAATGTCACAATCGTCGAGAACGGACAACCCCCGGGGACACTGGTAGTGTACAGAGCCCCACACCCCCTGCATATGCGGGGCGTGCGTAAGAGCATTTCCCCTCGGACCGGAGCTTCCTTTGCGGCCTCCGCCTTAGCGTATTGTGTAGGACTAGACTTGTCAGTTGCTACATAATAACCACGCTTGTCCAAAAAAAAAAAAGAGAACGGACAACCCCCTCAGTTGACGACGTCCACTGCAGCGCGATCTTATCTTGGCTCATCAATGAAAGGGAACGCATGCGCAGATGGCAGATATCTACTCGTTCAATCCTTTTGAAACGGGAGGGCTCATTTGCTGTCATGTATGTGGATTGCTGTGCAGAACCAGTACGGGTATCTGTTCAAGCAGATTGGCAGATGGAAAAGAGAGGGCGGCGAGTACGAAGAAAGGCTCGCAACAATGCTATTCTAGAGAAGCCCTCAGAGACACACGCTTGCATGATACAACACACAAAAAACCTCATTCGATTACCTGGGGGCTGCGACTCTGTTGCGTTTGCACGTTTTCCGATCGAGATCTGAAACGCACTACGCAAAGCACCCACTCGCGAAGAGCATATCAAGAGGTCCATTGAATCGGTGCGGGTAGCCGCTTGAATTTGCGTGCGAGGAACTACTAGTAGTACCTGGATGTGTCATGCAAATGAAAAAAAGGCATCTTGCCAACTTGGTCCCAGGCTGTCCATCAGTGCCGTTACTATGCCACTATATCGCTCGACCAGTAGAGCGAATAGGCTAAATATTAGACAAGTAGCCGTGCATTGGTAATCGCAAAAGTTGATCTCAAACCTGCGACAGCCATGAGCCTATGTTTGTTTGTCAATTCGCGCAGTGACGACTCGAGAGATATGAAAGTCGTATCAAGCTTCTTGTTCTCTTCGTAGCACGTCTGGGAGAGACTAGTCTCGTTCCCATACGTTCGGAGCGTTGCGGGCGGAGTTTAAATGAGCAGAAGAAAAACGCCGCTGGGGACGAGACTACTTAGCATAGACGAGTAGTACGCGGCTGACTTGCGGAACTTGAATGTCAGAAATCCCGTGTCACTGACTGCTTATAGCCTTATAAGAAAAATGATTTCGTTATTCTTTACGAGAGTCTGAGACGAGACGCTCACTCGAAAGAGGCGCATAGTACTAACTCTCGTCGTCATACGCTGCTGTTACCGCCACTTAAGCACGGCGAGCCTGTCCGACCGGGAACGGCCTCGACGGACCCTTGAGTGCGATTACTTTCTCCTGGTTCGGCGCGAACTTGGCAACATGCGAGTGCTGCTTGAGCTACAAGTCCGACAGTCGAGAACGGGGCAAGGGAGTTTGATGTGCGCGCTGGACGCGTCGGTGATTTGGAGGTTCATGTCACCCTTGAGTTGCATGGACTTGATCCCGCCGTCACGCAAGAGCGAGACGGAGATACTTTCCTTGATAATGACGTGTACGCTATCGACACGTTGAAAAATCGGATAGAAGGAACGAGCAGGAGGAACTTGCCTTTCCGGGGTTAGGCTACGGGCGGAAGGCTGCCGCACGCGTCTTTGGAGTCTGCATTGGCGGAGACGACATGTCCTCGAGGGTGACTACCTCGCCCCCAAGTACATCCAGCAACTCTGCCCGCCTCGTCTTCTTGCTGCCAAGCTTCATGCCGCCAGGCTTGAAGTGGGGTGCACGAGAGGACGCCGTAGTCGCGGGCGCCGGCGACGAGGTGCGCGCGGCCGGCGCACCAGGCGCCTCATAACGCGGGACGGGCGAATAACCCGATACACCGCCGCCCTCCAGAGCCGCTGCCCACTCTTGTTGTTCGCGGCGGTGCATCTCGAGTTGGCGAGCGCGGCGCTTAAGCTCCTCAGCTTCCTTGTTCTGTGGAGAAAGAGGGAGGGAACGTCAGCCCTCCACATCGCAGAGTTGAGTATTACTTACCCGTGCGATAACATCCTGGATCTTCTCCTCGTGCGACTCCATTTCAAGCACGCTCCGGACCTGCATGACATTGACATTCTCCCAATACCTCAAGCCTGACGATCTCGGCAAACGCGCCGAGCAGCTCGAAGAACTGCTTTTGTATCTCGCGCTCCTCGGGTCTTGCACATGTCGGACACAACGCGTGAAAAGAGGTGGAGCGTGTCGGTATCCTGGAGGATGTGGGATGCCTTGTTCGTGATGAGGATGTAGAGATCCTCGAGCGGCTGGTAGACGTAGCGGTATTCAGCGGGCTCGATGGAAGTAAGTTGGCTGTTGGCGGGGATGAGAGGAGGGAAGAAAGAGAGGAGGGATTCCATCCTGGTCCGCGTCATCCTGAGGTGGAATTGACGCAAAAGGACGGCAGCCTGTGATTGCTGAATCGGTGAGTCGCACAAAATAAAGAAACACTGATCGCACTTTGCCGCCCTTCAAAGCTTCATTACTACCTACGGCAACATTTTTCCCATTATGTAATCAGGAAATTTTAGTTACATAAGATGTACTAGTATCGTAGCGACGCTCTTGCGCCCAGTCCCCGACTCCTGGGAATTACAAATAACATAATGTACATACAACAATATATGAGATCTTTTTTGGTTGGGATGGATCAGAAGAGTGGAATAGGCGTGTGACGTGTGCGGTATTGCAATAAATTGCGCATATCTTCTCCTCCACCCAGGTGAGGTCGCTGAACGTGTCTGGAAGATCGCCTCGAAAAAGTCCATTAGCAAGTGCAAACCGAGGAATATTTTTCTTCAACAACGCTGCATGACAATCTCCGCATATGTCCACCTCGACCGAATCCTCTCCGTCGATGTGGACCCCATGGTAATCTAACATCAAGCCATCAATTCGACTACTGTTGAAGGTAAATCTGGGTGCCAGTGATAGATTCTGGATGATACATTTGCGGATGATGAATTGATCTTGCAGGCGGAGGATGCTGAGATCAAGTTTTATTGAACTTGACATCATGTCGTAAGTCTGCGCATCATGCCGATATTGACCACACACAGCACAGACAAACATCAAACTTCGCCAACGAAAAAGTCAATCAACTAGCCGGGGTGAATCACCAGCCATAGGGGCAAGAATTCTGGGTACGTGAAAACGCGTGGCCGCTTCATATTCTCTCTAAGCGATTATGTCAACGCGGTCGCAGAATCGCAGGATCCGATGACTGCCACCCGTCTTTTGGACAGAGGTATTTTATCGTGCAGACTCACGCTGGTTGCCCGTGGATCCCATCCGCGGTATTGTGAACAAACGACGCGTCTTTGATCCAAGTTATATACAAACCACAGGATCAAGCAAATCCTCCGTCGCGCGAGATAGTAACAGAATGCTATATGTCATCTGTCTAGAAGAGGATGGTTTTGGTCGTGATATCACGGCGCGTTATGCCCGTGACTATACAGCCAAGGTATCGAAAGTGCAGGCCGTCGGTGCAGGCCCCGCCGGTGGACGTAAAGAATGGTAGACTAGGGTCGTGCAATGCATCACCAGACCTTATCGCCTCGTATGTATAATCCAAGCTCCGTGTACGGAACGGAGATGAACGTATTCTGATCGTGTCTTCTTTTTGTTCGCAGCAAAGGGACGACCTCGAGGATGATGAATTACACAACCATCAGTTGACCGAAGGCATGCCAACCACGATCGCGGGCTTCAAGAATCATCCTTTGTGCGTGGATTCGTTTTTCCTTTTCCTTTTCTTGGGAGTCACTCTTTTCAACTCCACTTTTTAGGTATGCCTTGGCTCGTCATCTCAGACGCGATCAAGTCATTGATCCTCCCACTGAGCTTGGAAAACTCAGAGGGGAGCCCGTATATCCACGTTCGTATGTGATTTCCCTCAAGACTGCGGAAAATTGGATGCGGCAGGGACGCATTGTGCGTCAAGGCTGTCAACCCATGAAAATGGTCAAGCAACGCGCGGTGACCATCAGTAGGCAACGGGAGATGGAACTGGCGCTTGAACGGACCAAAGCAGAGGGCCACATCGGCGGAGATGATGAAGTGATGCAAGGATTGTACGCGCTCTTACAAACAGAGGTGTATATAGACCAGAACCCATCAAGGACGTGCGTGAAAATTCCTAGTTTCATATTCTTGCTTTCCTTTCACCCTCGAGGCTGACGAAACGTAGTCTTTTTCGTAGGGAAAAATACCAAAAAATGATTTTGGAAATATCAACTTGTACGTACCTTCCATGTTACCTGAAGGGGCAGCGCACATCCCTTGTACGTGTACTAGAACCACTTCTTTACCCATCGGGTCATCTTACCTTTGAGGGGTAGTTAAGGGGGCCGCGAAAATAGCCAAGAAACTCGGCTTTGATTATGCAGAGGCGGTGGTATGTGCAATCCATTCTGATCGAACACCTTCACATGATTTCATCTTTTCGTTCGTCTGGCTGACGCGTTTCCATTTATGTATTGATCTAGACGGGGTTTGAATTCAGAAAGCGGAAAGCGATGCCTGTCATTCAAGGTGTCGTCGTCGCCGCCGACTCGGAACGAAAACGTGATCGTGGATGTGTGTATCACCGACTTACCTACAACTTCTGCCGTTCGCTGCTGACGTGATCATTTTGGCGGCGATCTAGGCATGTCTAGAAGCAGAACAAGACGCAGAAGAAAGAGCTCGTGCCAAGCGGTTGGAACGAACGTGTAAACGATGGACACGACTCGTTCATGGTCTCCGTATTCGTGAACGACTCCAGCAACAGTACGCCTCGGGCGAGGCCAACAAATCCAGTGCGCCTCCAGAACAACAGTCCCTGCAACGACAGGAATCATGGCTCAACGCTGACGAAAACGAGGTGGGTAGATTGTTCGGGCTGTGCCGGCTAAGTTGACTAACCGTTTCTTTTACCTTTTCTTTTTCGACTACCGCAGCAACTGGGAGGTTACCTCACCACTGCGGATGACATCGCACAGCCGTTCCATCTCCCGCGTGACTTACACCGGTCCGACCCCATGACCGCGACGACGTCCGGATTCCGCTTGGGTGGAGACGACGATCGAGCTCATTTGTTAGTCGAGGACAAGCACCTCCTGGAGACATCAGTATCTCGAGATCAACTCCTCGTCCCAAGTGGGGATGACGATGCCGGTGGGAAAATGGAAGTGGAAGCCGAGGTGGATCCCGAGCCTGCACTTCGCAAGGGCATCCCGAAAACGATGCGCGAACTCGCGGAGTCGCATGCTCGACAACAAGAGGAGGGTAAGATGGGGACACCACCACCACTACCACCACCACCACAAAGAGACGAGGATGATCTGGTGATGGAGGAATCACGAGGTCGAGGAGTACCTGACGTGGAAGAGGGACCATCAAGAAGTGGGGTCGAGGGACCGGGGCGTCGTACTGCGAAGAGAAGAGGGGGCACGAAATCGGGTGCGAGAAAACGCGGACATCAAAGAAACGGGCGCGAAGACGGAGGGAGAGCGAGGATGCTTCTGATGTTGATGGTGAGGGCGATGAAGCAGAGGAAGAGAACACGCCCTCCTGCAAGCGTCGCCAGCTTGATGCGCCCGTCACGCCAGGTACTGGTTCTCCTGCGACCCTTCCATCGACACCCAACCCCAACCCCAATCCGGGTTCGGGCCGTGTGCTTCGACGACGGCCCCAGAAGAGCGCGGCTCAGCTTCGAGAAGAACGTGCGATGGAAGAGGCATACCGAAGGGCTGTTGCGGGATAGACCT
The DNA here is from genome assembly GCA_038091415.1 of Leccinum variicolor. Taxonomy (NCBI): domain Eukaryota; kingdom Fungi; phylum Basidiomycota; class Agaricomycetes; order Boletales; family Boletaceae; genus Leccinum; species Leccinum variicolor. The sequence goes on from JBBPOK010000481.1 coordinate 21,052, forward strand.
CCCATTCCATTCGCTTTTTGCTTGTAAATGATCCCATATCTATACATACAGTACTCATAATGCTACGTGTCAGTTTTATTTTTCGTTTACGATCTGCTAATACAAGAAAAAATTATACTACATTCTGAATCGTGCACATATGTGCATGGATCATGGATGCAACGTTAACCGTTGGTTTTGTTCAGAGATGGTCTTGTTGCTGGGTGACTGGATCGGATGCGGGGAGAGGGAAGGGCACGAGACGTGCAAACGTCAGGTAGGACGTGTGTCCCCGGACGTCTGGGGATACCTTGGAATGATTGAGTTTGACAGGGACAGGTTCCGCTTGACTCGGCCCCGCAACGGTGCCGGTGCCTGCCGTCTTGTCCTCTGGCGGTGCTAAGGGTTGAACGATCTCACGCCTCCGCGTTTCTCTCTCTCCGCACTCCTGCACGTCAAGGGCAAACGCGGACGTGGCCGATGCCTCTGCATCCACTCTCGCTCTCTTTTCTGACCCTGCTGCTCCTTCTATTCCTTCCCCTTCTCCCTCCCTAGCTGCAGCCACCGCTCTTGTTCTCGTTCCTAAATCCTTTTCAATCGTCGTCGAATCTTCCTCTCGTTTCCGCTTTCCAGCATTGGCGATCTGGCGCTGGCGTTTTTCCTCTCGATAGACCGCCATGCGTATGAGTTTGTCGACGGCTTCGCTGAGCGGTCGGGGTGGCAGGTGCTGTTGGACTTCGTGCGGGTGGAGGAGGGTTTCGTACATGGTAATGTCTGTGGGAGGTCGAAGGAGGGATAACCCAGATAGTAATAAGTGATATTTGCGTCGTCATCAGAGACCCCCAAAAAACATACAGAAAGTAAGAAAATGCTATAGAGGAGGCCGACAGAACAGAACGTACCAATGAAACCGGCCTCGTTGAGTGCGCTGACAGTTCGCAAAACTTGTTCGATGCATGGACTGAAGCAGCATATCCGTGTAGGGCAGTCTTTCTAACAAACACAAGGGGCAGGAAGAAAAAAGGTGTCGACCATCAATATATCAATCCCGTCGTGTCTGATACTACATGCCTATTGTCGGCGGACGTACCCGCAAAGCTTTTTTCGCGTGTGCGATGGCGTCCCAAGGTGCGGGGAGGTCGAGGAAGACTAATGAGATAAACGGAAAAGATGACCGGGGCGGTATGAAGGAGCAAATTAGGGAAACGTACCCGAATCGACGAGGTTCTCGACGGTAAAGCCGTCCCTGCACACGTTTTGGTGCGTTAGCGTGACAATACTCTCCATCCCATGTCGGACAAACTCTTCTCTGTTCGATGGGAAAAACCGAAACCACAATTAGGATAGATTGCGTGAGTGGGGAGGGAGGACGCACCTCACCTTATCGGCACGCGCTTCATGAAACTCGTAGGAATAAAGATGGCCGGAGGTGCCGATGGTTCTGGCTACGGAGTGCGAGAAGGAGCCGGAGCCTGTACCTGGACGAAGAAGAGCGATGGTGAGCAATGTGCTGGATTGGGGGAACGCGTGTATCGCTGGGAAAGATGGTATGGAAGATTGAGATATAGACTTGGCTCATGTGAATCTCGCCAAGGGGGTGGGGGAATGCCACGACGCGTGGTAGCGTAAAGGAACCAAGGGAGAGCTTACCTGCTTCAATGACGCGGCTCCCACGTCGAATGTCAAGCCATGAGGTGATGAACGCGATATCGACAAGATAGAGAATTTGAGTGCGGTGGGGCAATGCCAATGTCCAGAGTTCTGGTGTGGGACGGAGGACGTGAATGAATCCCCTGCCGTTGCGAGATCCGACCTTGGATCCATAGGAAAGGCCGATGAG
>JBBPOK010000482.1:0-22807 GCA_038091415.1 Leccinum variicolor
GGACGGCGTCGCTTGCGATCATGGCCACGAATCCACGGAGGAGGAACGGAGTAGAGACACGCAAAAGACGAGCGAACTACATATCAAGCCCAACCGTCGCATCTCTAGCTAGCAGACGGATGCCCTGAGTGCGTTCCTTTTTGTTCGTGTTTGATTTGCCAGCTCACCGTGTACTTCGATCAGACGATCCATTGTTGGTCACGGACTCGAAGGCAAAGTGGACTAGATTCGACGACGGCGTCGCTTGTGCTGAGTCTGAATCCCATCAGTCCTGCGGAGCTCGACGGGTTTGGTTCATAGTAAACCGTTCCCCACTCGATCGATCCACCCGAGCATGGTCACAAATCAACGGAAGAGGAATGGCGTTAAGACACGCAATAGACGGGCGAACTACATATCAAGCCCAACCGTCGCATCTTTAGCTAGCAGACGGATGCTCAGTGCGTTCCCTTTTGTTCGTGTTTGCTCTGTCAGTTCACCGTGTATTTCGATCAGACGATCCATTGTTGGACACGCTTACTCGAAGGCAAAGTGGACTGAATTCGACGACGGCGTCGCTTGCGCTGAGTCTGAACTCCATCAGTCCTGCGCAGCTCGACGGGTTTGGTTCATAGTAAACCGTTTCCCACTTGATCGATCCACCCGAGCATGGTCACAAATCCACGGAAGAGGAACGGAGTAGAGACGCGCAAAAGACGCGCGAACGACATATCAAACGCACCATCGCATCATGCGAACGACATATTCAGCCCAACCGTCGTATCATTAGCTGGCGAACGGATGCTCGGTGCGTTCCTTTCTGTTTGTGTTTGCTCTGCCAGTTCACCGTGTATTTCGATCAGACGATCCATCGTGGGACACGCTTACTCGAAGGCAAAGTGGACTAGATTCGACGACGGCGTCACTTGCGCTGAGTCCCATCAGTCCTGGTCCTGCGGAGCTCGACGAGTTTCATTCATAGTAAACCGTTCCCCACTCGATCGATCCACCCGAACATGGTCACAAATCCACGGAAGAGGAACGGAGTAGAGACGCGCAAAAGTCGGGCGAACGACATATCAAGCCCACCGTCGCATCGTTAGCTACCAGACGGATGCTCAGTGCGTTCCTTTTTGTTCGTGTTTGCTCTGCCATGTTCACCGTGTATTTTCAATCAGACAATCCATTGTTGGACACGCTTACTCGAAGGCAAAGTGGACTAGATTCGCCGACGGCGTCGCTTGCGCTGAGTCCCATCAGTCCCAGTCCTGCGGAGCTCGACGAGTTTCGTTCATAGTACGCCATTCCTCACTTGATCGATCCACCCGAGCATGGTCACAAATCCACAGTAGAGGAACGGAGTAGAGACGCGCAAAAGTCGGGCGAACGACATATCAAGCCCACCGTCGCATCATTAGCTACCAGACGGATGCTCAGTGCGTTCCTTTCTGTTCGTGTTTACTCTGCCATGTTCACCGTGTATTTCGATCAGACGATCCATTGTTGGACACGTTTACTCGAAGGCAAAGTGGACTAGATTCGAGGACGGCGTCGCTTGCGCTCATGGCCACGAATCTACGGAGGAGGAACGGAGTAGAGACACGCAAAAGACGGGCGAACTACATATCAAGCCCAACCGTCGCACCATTAGCTAGCAGGCGGATGCTCAGTGCGTTCCTTTCTGTTTGTGTTTGCTCTGCCAGTTCACCGTGTATTTCGATCAGACGATCCATTGTTGGACACACTTACTCGAAGGCAGAGTGGACTGGATTCGAGGACGGCGTTACTTGCGCTCAGTCCCATCGGTCCTGCCGAGCTCGACGAGTTTCGTTCATAGTACACCGTTCCCCACTCGATCGATCCACCCGAGCATGGTCACAAAAGAGGAATCGCGTAAAGACACGCCAAAGACGGGCGAACGACATATCAAGCCCAACTGTCGTATCATTAGCTAGCGAACGGATGCTGGTGTGTTCCTTTCTGTTTGTGTTTGCTCTGCCAGTTCACCGTGTATTTCGATCAGACGATCCATTGTTGGACACACTTACTCGAAGGTAAAGTGGACTAGATTTGACGACGGCGTCGCTCGCGCTCAGTCCCATCAGTCCTGCGGAGCTCGACGAGTTTCGTTCATAGTAAACCGTTCCCCACTCGATCGATCCTCCCGAACATGGTCACATATCCACGGAAGAGGAACGGAGTAGGGACGCGCAAAAGAGGGGCGAACGACATATCAAACCCACCGTCGCATCATGCGAACGACATATCCAGCCCAACCGTCGTATCATTAGCTAGCGAACTGATGCTCGGTGCGTTCCTTTCTGCTGGTGTTTCCTTTGCCATGTTCACCGTGTACGATCCATTGTTGGACACGCTTACTCGAAGGTAAAGTGGACTAGATTCGATGCCGGCGTCGCTTGCGCTCAGTCCCATCAATCCTGCGGAGCTCGACGAGTTTCGTTCATAGTAAACCGTTCCCCACTCGATCAATCCACCCGAACATGGTCACGAATCCACGGAGGAGGAACGGAGTAGAGACGCGCAAAAGACGGGCGAACGACATATCAAGCCCACCGTCGCATCATTGGCTACCAGGCGGATCCTCAGTGCGTTCCTTTTTGTTCGTGTTTGCTCTGCCATGTTCATCGTGTATTTTCGATCAGACAATCCATTGTTGGACACGCTTGTTCGAAGGCAAAGTGGACTGGATTCGACGACGGCGTCGCTTCCGCTCAGTCCCATCAGTCCTGCGGAGCTCGACGATTTCGTTCATAATATCATTCGCATCATTGTCGTTCTCGCCTTGACTAACTAGATCGGATTGCAGGTTCTACGCTCACGTTTCCGGCACATTCCCCATTCACGCGGGAACTACATACTCCCTCCGATATGGATGCCGTTAAGACTCTCGGACTGAACCCCAGTCATCATGAGTCCTGGGACATCCGGGCCATTATTACTACGGATTGTTGATAGAGACGACCAGGTATGGTACGTACACTTTTCCTTTTTGTTGTTGTCGCACTCTGATCACTATATCACGGAGACAGGCAACATCGGAGCCGAGAACTTTTGCAAGATGATCCATCGACTCTTCGAACAGACTACATTTGGATGTTCGGAGTTGTGTTCTGTTAGCTGCGATTGAGGTGGCGACCTGGGAACCTGATCGTCTTGACGGGCCACTTGCAATAGATACTACTGGGGTATTTGGCCTACGTGATTCTGTCCCCTGCTATTTGTGACAGAGATGACGGGTCTGATGTCTCCAACATCGTGATAATGACGATCGTGGCACCACCCGATCCGTGTGCTTCGGAGTCTTGCCGTTGCTCGCCGGATGGGTTCGGCGTGACCCTTGTTTTGTATCCCGTGACGACGTGAGTCCGGGCGTCTTCTCCAATCTATCGTGACTCGGGATTACGAGATGAAGGACCGTCGACACGTTGCAACCAACGGAAGTTGACAAAGAAGGTACATCTTTTCTGCACACGACCCCGTTAAATCACTTGCTGGCCTCGGCAGTGCAATCCACAACGATGAGACACGAGCAGGATTGATCATCGGCGTCTCAGGACGGTCCAGCCGGTAGTGCTGATAGTCAAAACATTGGTGTTGCAGTGAGGCGATCGACGTCTACTTAACGAGTTTCTGACGACTTTGCTATAGGATCCTGTCACCCTGAACGAGTACGACCCCTCACATTATCGACGTGCATCCCATCCCTCCGATCACCCCTCGTCGTGATTCTCGACGTCCCCGCAACCGCGACGCTACACATGCCGATCCCCGTGCATCCAACAATCCACAACACCCGAGTTGGTCTGCGGTGATCAGCGTATAGTTGGATTCGCAGCTTACGGACGGGTTGGTCACGGCTGGGTTGAGGAGTGGGTAGTTGCCGTTGGTGTTGTCGGGTGGGAGGAACGGGTGACATGGTATGTGATCCCAATCAAGTGTAGGTGCCGAGGGTGAGGGTGGTGGATCATCAACTTGAGGAAGGGGAAGAGGAGAGCGGCGCGGCTGCGGCTGGGGAAGGGCGGGGCAAGGGGAGGCGGTGAGGGCGGTATGTGCGGTTTGAGTGGAGGGGCATGCGATCTTGGTATGCCGTATGCTGAGCGGTCGACGGATTGCTTCGCCTCTTGTTACATTTTTACACTCGAATTCAAAAATTTAAATTTTTAAAAGGACTGCGCACGCGCACGTTCAGATTCCGCTGACAATGCTTCGAGTTGAAGTCTGTAGATAGAAACCACTGCTTGTTGAGATCATAATCGCGGAAGGGCCTCACTGACAGCCTCGACCGAATACTACTGGCGCCAATTAGCACACCTCTGAGTCGAAAGATAATTCGTGGTTGTTAATTTAGATTGATTATACCTTGCGCTGAGATTAAAATATTGACCTCCAGTCTGTGGTGACCCATTTCGGTCCAGCTTTCAGACTGACATCGCCCACTCTCGCTGCTCGCAGTCTTTCGGCATAAAAACTCCTTGGCCATACAATTTTTAGATGGCCCCCATCATAGTGCTCACCGAATTCATCACCACCATGTTGGTCTTGTACCCAGAAAGGTGGGTTGGCGTCCACTTCAAGCCTAGTAACCGTGAACGGAATTAGAACTGCAGAGAAATGGCGCTTGCATTGAAAGCCCTCCATGAGCTGGCTGTATCGCGAGAAGAACAACACTGGCTTCCTCAAGACGTTTTCTGATTAGCTTGGATTCCATACTAGCGGAATGTCACCCTTGTTAAACATCGGAAGTGATTACAGCTGAGGTCCGTTCACTTGTCCCTAGTTAGTCACCCCCCAACGAGAAGAGATTGGTCTTCTGACTTCTGGTTGTTAGATTCCATCGCTCTATCAAAGAAGATACGTGATGTCGTCGAATTGTATTCAAATTTGACGCAAAATATGACAGCCATTCATCACGCGATGCTACAGTATATGACCGTAACGCTCTCCGAATTGGAATACCACGGTGCGGTCGTATGATACATCCTATTCCCTGAGTGCTGATAGGGACCCAACCTCGACCTCGATGAGCTCACTATAGGAAGCACTTACTTCAAATAGTTTGGCGGCGTAGTATGCGGCCAGTTTGATCCAGTTTGGCACACGGTCGGATAAAGCAATTGGTTTGTGATCTTGTGACTCTTAACGTGCGTGATCACATGCCATGATTCCACGTGTTATTTACTCTTCCCAACGCAGCTACCTGCTGTTCTATGATTCTCTGGCGTTCCATGCTTACCTCGAGACCCTAATTGTCTCCAACACAACCACTGCGACACTCTGCCCGCCGAAACAAATTTCCATGGATGCTTACCGAGGCAGCCAACATTACGTTCCAAGCTTGACTTGTGGCTCATCCGTCCCCTTGGGATCGCTAACTTGAAGTACGTCTTGGCTTGCCATCTCGTCATTTGCCTGTGTCCGCCCCAGCCCCACCTCGTCACGACAATGCCGACACCCACGAGGGTGACATGACGGACAACATCGTTCGCGACGCTGAACAAGTGGCGTATTGTTCTCAATGTGGCCACACTACGACGACGCGAGACGACCGTCCGCGTCCGCGTCTCCTCCTCCTCCCTCCTCCTCCTCCCTCCCTTTCCTGCACACACACCACGACGACGACACATCCGCGTCCCGTCCCTCTCCCTCTCCCCTCTCCCCTCCTCTCCCTCTCCTGCACGCGCCAAGGACGGGACGACTACTGCAACGACGCACCGTGATGCAATGTGGCCACACTACGACGATGCGAGATGACCGTCCGCGTCTCCTCCTCCATTTCCCTCCGCTCCCTCTCCCTCTCCTGCACGCACGCTAACTGTGCGACGACACTGACAACGCGACGTGGCACGCGACGCAATGGCGTACCACCATGCGACGACGACACTGACGACAACAATGCCAGGGCGTGCCGCGACACGACGACGACGTGACGTGGCACGCGATGGGACGACTGCCACGGCCCATGACGGTGCACCATGACGGGACGACAACGGTCGGACGACGCAACGTGCTGGGACGACAACACCTCTCCCTCTCTCCCTCTCCATCTAATCTTTTTGCAAAGCATCTCAACGGATGTGTGTCCGCACAGTAAGTAACATATATTTTGTAACTGGACTACATAGTAAACAAATATGAATGATTTTGAATGATTTGAATGTGCAAAAAAAAGCTAAAAGACATAGTAAGTGAGCACTGTGACTGTACACGTGCACAGCCGGGGACCTTTTTGTAGTGTTGTGACCACTATTTCAAGGTCAAGCTTAATCATGTGCTGGTGTCACAGAGTGTTGTCTTTCCTGGTGTAGATAACTAACAGTAATCACTGGCAAGGGCTGATGATATGTAGTCAAGAAGACATGTATAGGAAAATAGAACAGCAGAATGTGCATAGACAGGAAATCTGTTGGAGCCATGCAGAATAGATGACAACAGTTTATGACTCATAAGTGTTCATAATGTCTGCCCAAGATGATAAGCTGACACTATATATAAACATACTGAGAAAACAATTACAGTTTAAATGGCAGAATTGGAAGATCCTGATAATCCTAGATCTTACTAATACTATATCCAGGTCTGGTAACAGAGCTCAAAGGTTATATAGTTATTGCTATAGCTATCTATATTACAACTATTTGGCATATCTAGCTGGGCATATCATCATGTCATCAATTTCCTGATGAGATTACAAGTGCTGACAATGGAATAGCAGGATGGGCATAAAAGACAGTTTTCTATAACCATGCAAGTGAGGTGACAAGTGCTGACAATGTAATAGTAGGATGGGCATAAAAAGACAGTTTTCTGTAACCATGCAAGTGAGGTGACAAGTGCTGACAATGTAATAGTAGGATGGGCATAAAAAGACAGTTTTCTGTAACCATGCAAGTGAGGTGACAAGTGCTGACAATGGAATAGCAGGATGGGCATAAAAAGACAGTTTTCTATAACCATGCAAGTGAGGTGACAACACCTTATAAGTGTTCATCATGTCTGCCCAAGATAATAAGCTTATCCCAGACACCAATCACAATGAGAAAACAATTACAATTTAAGTGGCACAATTGGCAGGTACTGACAATCTCTGAACTCTATGTGATACCCAGATCAAGAATTCTCAGAAGTTAGATAGTTATTTCAATGGCCATCTGAATTACAACTGTTTGGCACATTTAGCTGGTCATATCATTACCTCATCAATTTCCTGATGGTAACGGACCGGTACCTCCGGGACTCGGGAAGGGGAGGCGGGACTGATCAGGGAAATGGGCAAACAATAACAGTAGATAGGCTTTCGTGGCGAATTGTCATGTAACAATAGTAAGTAGGTCGTGGTAGAAACGGCAGGAAAGTTCGATCAGAATGACGTTACTATTACAATTATTGTTACCTTGTTCGACTTAAGGCCTTGAGGGACAAGGTTTCTCGCGGGTCGTGAGTCATGGGATTACTCAACGGGAAAACTGCTTCCTCTTCGTATTTTCCTACCTTTTTTGGTACATATATTCCGATTTGCCCCCGCAACGGTTACTAACAAGACGTCAAGCAAGGTTCTTGTCAACGCAGGCACATTAATACAATGCGCATACGATCATGATCGATTGATCACCCGCCAGGTGTGGGTAACGAGTTTTTTTTTTGCTTTTATCCTCGACCTTCAACCTGGTGGATCCCCACAAACCCAAGTTAGCCTTGATGGTATACATCTCGTGCATCGTGACCCTATTCCTTTCTACAGTCGTCTTCGCAGATTATTACATCGACAATGCAGATGTCTCTGTCGTCTACTCTATGCCAGCCACAGGCCGCTCTTGGCAGACAATCACGATGGGCACTCCCTGGGACATATCGTTTAGCAACTCCACTGGCAACTACACTATTGTTCTTGATTCCTCGAACTGCTATGATCAAAATTAGTGCGTGTTACATTCTCTGCTATCTCGACCTTTTCGTCTGACTATGCACTTCAAGTGCCAGTGCTCGTGAGCTGTCGCCCTGTTGGATGCGTGATATGATATTAACTTGATTCTCTGTCATCCAGAAGGGGGATGCGGCACAGGTGATGATTGTTTCGTCCAATTACCCTTCACAGGTGTGCAGCCTGGTTCATCACCAAGTTGCTACTCTCATCATACACTCCAGGGTCCGGCATCACGATGTATGTGTTCAACGCCGGTTTGTCAGGCATGACGGCCAGTTTCTCGGTAGACGGTGGGCCAGCTGCTTCCGGCTCAATTGGGACTCCAACTGCAGCGGAGAACTATCAAGTGTCGAATGTTTCACTGTATAGTGTCCAGGGTCTCCCGAGCGGAAATCATACAATCAAAATGACACTAATGGATTGGGAAGGGGGCGTCACTTTCATGAAATTTGACTATGCGCATGTGAACGAGACTCTCGTGGCGGTACCGTCATCGACGACTCGGACGGCGTCATCAACACCCACCACGGCATCGACAGCGCAGCCGCCTAGTCAGACGCCCACTGGCACGTCTTCGAACAGGTTGAATCTTTCCTTTCCGCCACTGACACAGACTCATGGTTTCGTTTTAGAATTGATGTGGGTGGCATTGTGGGCATCACGTTGGGTGTTGCGGCCATCCTTGGGCTTGGCGGCATCGTGATCGGCGTTCTGTGGTTGCGCAAGCGCAAGCGCAGAGCATCGCATCGAGGAAGCTCAAGCTCCACTCCCGAATCTACCTACCAAATAGAACCGCTCACATCAGAGTACCTCCGTAGCCTCACACCGTCTTCTCGGCCACACGCATATGGCAACTCGTCCCTCACCCTACGGTCGGGTGAACATTCGACTCTTCCTCCGCTCATGCCTTCTGCCATCCTGCGCGACGCGCACGCTGCAAACAGATTCCCCCCTTCCATTCCGATTGAGAAGCGGCCCATCACGTCTGGAGCGATCGCCTCCGTATTGCAACCGCTTCCCCAGTACAGCGCAGACAACGACCCGTTCGTCAGCTCTAGCACGTCCCACATCGCGGACGAAGGGCCCGGGCCACTGGCCTTTTCGGATTCCGCGATTGCGTCGCGATACAATCTCAATCCGGCACAGGTTGAGACCGTCCGTGGGCTGGTGGCGGACAGGGTGCCTGCCGATACGATCGCACGCGTCATTGAGGCATTCGTGTCGTCGGGGGTTTCTACAGACGAAGCGAACGCCGATCAGGACACCCCCTCTTCAGCTTGCAGCCTGGAGGCGCCTCCGAGCTACACGACGGGGGTCCGCTAGGCAATGATTGGCACGGATGGTATTTCGCAGTGTATTTTGTGTTCGCGTCGGTCAGGGGTGCTGTGCATGTGACGGATGATATATCGATGATACCCTGTTACTTTCGGTCGTTCAGACTCGTTCTGTGGATTAAAACCTAGGCATGGCAGTGATAGAAAGATAACGATAACTTCTACCGGCGATGGTTATTTCCGCCTATGTACACGACTACTAGCATGTATACCTAATTATGATTGTAAGCGATCGATTGCTGTTTCGCCGGACATGACCTCGGCGAGTCGGCGATGATCGTGTTACTTTCTCATCGCTAATGCAGCCCGTCGGGTTTAAAATACACACATGTCCTTAATCTTTGTCAAACATTAATACCTTTCCTAGGAATATTCTTGTGTATGTATAGATTGGCGACTGGAATCAAAAAAGGAGGGTACAGAGGTGGCGGGAAGGGCGTGCTATTGGGCAAGGTGACGAAGAGAAGGATGGGTTCGGCGTTGGCATCAGCCTTCACAGAGTTGAGGCGCAGTACGCGGTGCCCCAGCGACATATCCCGGGTTTCCTTGTGCTCAACAATTTTTCAGAATTGACGATCGGCTTGAAACACGTGGCACGAAGGGAATCGAAATGGCAATTTCCGATAAGACAGGCTGTGCGTTTCCCACGATTTTCACGGCGTTAGATACTTTTGTGTGAGTCGAGCTTCAAGATTTTGAATTGAATTATTGTGTATAATCATGGTAAGTTTGGTGGAAACGAGATAGAATTGACGTTACTATACACATTGCTGTTACCTCGCTTGACAAAGTTTCTTCAGGGTCATAAGTCGGTGGGATAACTCACCAAGGAAACTCCTTCCTTTTCTTCCTTTTTTGGAATATATATTCCTTCTTTGCGAGCCAACTCACCGAGCTCACCGGCATTTGCCCCACAACGGCCATAACGCTCTCGTCAAGCAAGGTTTTGCCGACTGGCAAGCAGAATATCACGAGTACTTACAGCATGGATGTACATGTGATCATAATCGATCTGAGTCACATCACCGCCAGGTGTGGGTAACCACTGGCAGCCTTTTTTTTTTAATCCTGAACCTTCAACCTGCGAATCCCCACAAACCCAAGTCAGCCTTGATGGTATTCGTTTCAACGTGCATCACTTTCCTACTCCTTTCTACAATCGTCTTGGCAGATTATTATATAGACAATGCAAATACGTCTGTCGCCTACTCTATGTCACCCAATCAGTCAGGCCAGTCTTGGCAAACATTCATCGCGAATGGCAGTGTGGAGATCAACATATCGATTAACAACTCCACCGGAAGCTACCACATCACCTATGATCCCACGAACTGCTATGATCAAAATTAGTACGGGCCTCTTCCTTCGTTCCGACCGAGTTTTGTCTGACTAATTTGCCAGTGCTCGTGAGCTGTCTCCCACCTGTTAACAATACACGACATTGACTTGCTTGTCTGTCATCCAGGAGCGATCTGTGGCACCAACAACACCCAGTGTTTTGTCCAAATACCCTTCACAGGTGTGCAGCCTGGCCCATCACCAAGTTGCTACTCTTACCGTCCATTCCAGGGTCCGGCATCACTATGTATGTGTTCAACGCCGGTGGAACGGGCACGGCGGCCAATTTTTCGGTGGACGGTGAGGCAGCTGTTTCCAGCTCAATTGCGCCTCCGACCTCAGCGGAGAACTACCAAATGTCAAATGTTTCCCTGTATAATGTCCAGGGTCTCCCGAGTGGAAATCATACAATCAAAATGACCCCAATCGATTGGGAGCCCGGGGCACCCACTGACATGAAATTTGACTATGCGTATGTCAATGAGACCTTCGTGGCAGTACCATCATCGACAGCCACCGTAACATCGACCCCGACAGCGCAGTCGTCTAGTCAAACGCCCACAGCTTTGAATAGGTTGATTCTTTCCTCTCCGCCACTGATCACCGACTCATGGTTTCATTTTAGACTTGACGCGGGAGCCATTGTTGGTATTACGTTGGGGGTTGCGGCCATTCTTGGCGGCATCGTGATTGGCATTCTTTGGTTTCGCAAGCGCAGAGCATCGCATCGACGAAACTCGAACTCTGCTTTCGAACCTACCTTCCAAATAGAACCGCTCACATCAGAGTACCTCCGTAGCGTCACACCATCTTCTCGGCCACATGCACATGACAACTCGTTCCTCTCCCTACAATCGGATGAAAACTCGGCCATTACTCCGCTTATGCCTTCCGCCATCCTGCGCGACGTGCACGCCGCAGGTAGATTCCCCCCCTCGATCCCGATCCAGAGACGGTCCATAACGTCTGAAGCGACCACCTCCTTCTTGCAACCGCTTCTCCGGCACAGCGCAGGCAACAACCTATTCGTCAGCTCTACTAGCATGTCCCAAACCGCATCGGCCTTTTCGGACTCCGCGATTGCATCGCGATACAATCTCAATCCGGCACAGGTTGAGACCGTCCGTGGGCTGGTGGCGGATAGGGTGCCCGCTGATACGATCGCGCGCGTCATCGAGACATTCGTGTCGTCGAGGTTTTCTACAGACGAAGCGAACGCGGCCGGCCAGGCTATTCCCTCCTCAGAGTACACTTGCAGTATGGAGCCACCTCCGAGCTACAAGACCGTGACCCAGGTCCGCTAGGCGATGGTATTTAGCTATGTATTTGAATATTCGCATCGGTCTGGCGTGTTGTGCATGTGACGGATTATGATATACGATACCTTGTCACGTCGAGTTATGATTCTGTGGATTACTTACTGCAAAACCTAGGCTTAGCAGTGATTGGATTTAAAAGATGTCGATAACTTCTACCGGCGACTCGGCGAAAGCGCAGTCACATAAGGGTGCACTGTAACTCAGTGGTGCCAGTGGGCTAAACAATCCAACGTTCCTCGTGAGTCGCGAGTGCACTGCCACACAGCCCGGGATGGTGGTAACACTACCAGCGAGCCTGCGAGGATTCTGAGGGAAAAACAGTGTGAAGTCACGCAAGTCGCTGGCGATATTTTTTGTAACGTGATTCGTATAGCCTGGACCGCGGAAAGTCGAAACAGCACACATGATGGACGACAACGACAGACCAAAAAAAACACGCACGTTACTGTGATACGCACGTTTTAAATCAGCCAGTCGAGCAGCTCGTCGAAGCTACACTCAATCCACAGAAACTCAAAATTTACACGTCCTCCGAGTCATACCGCTACAGCCCCAGTCGATTAAACTAGGCTGCTCAATGACTCTTAACTGCCAAAGAAGATCCCTCGCAATGCGACGAGGTAGGCAAGTTAATCAAAAAAGCCAACACTGGTCAGCAAGATCATATCCGTGAATTTAAAATTTGATACCTATAGTAACGCGAGATCAAGGTGTAGCGTGTGGGGAGCGCATTTAAGAGTGGGAAAAGGCTTTCCAGTTCGTGGGTCCGTTTAGCGAGCTGCTTATTGTTGTTGGGAACCATTGGGGATATATTAGCGTATGTAGCGACTTGAAACCCTGCTAATCTAAACGTTCAACGAGAGCACGCGCGCAGTCTGAAAAGGAAAGAGGATTATAGTGAAACCAACGCAAACGAAGTAGTCGAGTGTGAGTCGTTCGAGACGTTTGATTCCGGTCGCAAGTTTGTCCAGACGCGCAAGATGTACTGCGAGGTCGTCTATGGTTTTGCGAGATGCGAAATGACGGGCTCCGAGACGGCAAAGGCAACCAAGGGAAGCGATTCGGGTTAAGGCTTGGGAGCAGGCGGGGGTTCGAAACCGATGGGCAGATGATCTTCACACCCGTTTCCGTCTGTTCTCTTCTCCAACAAGACGATTACCTCGATATTTGTGGCTGGTACGGGCACCGACTCTGGACGTAGTCTCCTCAGCCTTGCAGATGAGATCGTCCACTTGTCTGCGAGCTGCGCGGCCTTGTGCTTTGCTAAATCCATCGCTTTCGCGGTCGCCCCAGGTGAGAGGCGGGTGGTCTTGAGCTCTACAGCGGTCACCTTGGTCCTTGACCCGGGCCTAGTCTCGTCTATCAGCTTTTTGCACCCACGCTCCGTGGCGGGCTTGAGCTCGTCTGGAATACTGGATGCACATCTGCGTTCTTCTGCGGTGGGACCACCTGTCTGAGCTGTCGCTGGACAGCTTTGGAGGTGTCTACAGAACGATGACCTGCTACATAGTCAGTGGTGTGCTGCTTGCCATACTCGACAAGGAAGTTGGTTCGTGGTTCATGAAGAGGTGTGGAAATGAAACGATGCGAGAAATGCGCTCACAGTCTTTACCCATCGTCAACAAGTAATCAATGCACTTCATAGAAACATGCATCGACGCGCTGGAGTCTGCGCACGTCCAGAATCAAGGCGTCTGCAAGGAGGGTACTAATCGGGGCATTCGCGGAATCAGGGACGCGGCGGGGCAGGGCCTCTACTACAGTTCTACTACCTAGTGGTCTTGTACGTCCCACATAGGGTCTGACAGGGACCAAAATGGAATCAAAAGAGGAGGGTACAGAAGTGGCGGGAAGGGCGTGCTATTGGGCAAGGTGACGAAGAGAAAGATGGGTTCAACGTTGGCGGTGGCGCCGAGGTTCTTGCCGCCGTTCACAGAGTTGTTGAAGGAGGAAGGAGGACTCGAGACGAAGAGTGGGAAATTGGAACGCGCAGTAATACGCGGTGCCTCCGCGACTCATCCGTTTCCTCCACTTGAAACATGTGGCTGGGACGCGATCGAAACGGCAATGTCCGATAAGATAGGGCTGTGCGTTTCCAACGATTTTCACGGCGTATGTTCGTAGTGATGCGGCAGTCACGGCGATCCTTGCATTTTGATTGCTATTCAGTGAATCGAGCTTCAAGATTTTGAATTGAATTGTCGTGTAACCATAGTAGGTTTGGTGGAAACGAGATGGCAGTTCGATCAGAATTGTCGTTATTATACTCATTGCTATTACCTCACTTGACAAAGTTTCTCCAGGGTCATAAGTCGGTGGGATAACTCACCAAGGAAACACCTTCCTTTTCTTCCTTTTTTGGAATATACATATATTCCTTCTCACCGGCATTTGCCCCACAACGGCCATAACGGTCTCGTCAAGCAAGGTTTCGCCGACTGGCAAGCAAAATTTTACGAGTACTGACAGCATGGATCATAATCGGTTGATCGATGAGTCACATCGCCTCCAGGTGTGGGTACCCAGCCTTTTTCTTTTATCCTCCACCTTCAACCTGCGAATCCCCACAATCCCAAGTCCGAAGCCTTCAAGATGGCATTCGTTTCAACGTGCATCACCTTCCTATTCCTTTCTACAATCGTCTTGGCAGATTATAATATAGATAATGCAAATACGTCTGTCCTTTACTCTATGTCACCCAGTCAGTCACGGTCAGGCCAGTCTTGGCAGACATTCGGCTTGAATGGCGAGGCACTCTATCAACCGATTAGGAACTCCACCGGAAACTACTCGATCTTATTGGATCCCACGAACTGCTATGATCAAAATTAGTACGGGCCTCTTCCTTCATCCCGACCAGGTTTTGTCTGACTAATTTTCCAGTGCTCGTGTGTCTCCCACCTGTTTACAAGTACACGACATTGACTTGTCTGTCATCCAGGAGCGGTCTGTGGCACCAACGACACCCAATGTTTTTTGTCCAAATACCCTTCACAGGTGTGCAGCCTGGCATCACCAAGTTGCTACTCTTACCGTCCATTACAGGGTCCGGCATCACGATGTATGTGTTCAACGCCGGTGGAGTAGGCACGACGGCCAGTTTTTCGGTGGACGGTGGGGTGACTGTTTCCAGTTCAATTGCGCCTCCGACCTCAGCGGAGAACTATCAAGCGTGGAATGCTTCCCTGTATGATGTCCAGGGTCTCCCAAGTGGAAAACATACAATCAAAATGACCCCAATGGATTGGGATCCCGGGGCAGCCACTGACATGAAATTCGACTTTGCGCTTGTGAATGAGACGTTCGTGGCAGTACCGTCAGCAACAGCTTCGAACAGGTTGATTATTTCCTTTCCGCTACTGATCACCGACTTATGGTTTCATTTTAGAATTGACGCGGGAGGCATTGTTGGTATTGCGTTGGGGGTTGCGGCCATTCTTGGCGGTATCGTGATCGGCGTTCTGTGGTTGCGCAAGCGCAAGCGCAGAGCATCGCATCGACGAAGCTCGAACTCTGCTTTCGAACCTACCTTCCAAATAGAACCGCTCACATCAGAGTACCTCCGTAGCCTCACACCAGCTTCTCGGCTACATGCACATGACAACTCGTTCCTCTCCCTACAGTCGGATGAAAATTCGGCCGTTCCTCTGCCTTCCGCCTTCCAGCGCGACGCGCACGCCGCAGGCAGATTTTCCCCCTCGATTCCGATCCCGAAACGGTCCATAACGTCTGAAGCGACCGCCTCCTTCTTGCAACCGCTTCTCCGGCACAGCGCAGACAACAACCTATTCGTCAGCTCTAGCATGTCCCAAACTGCATTGGCCTTTTCGGACTCCGCGATTGCATCGCGATACAATCTCAATCCGGCACAGGTTGAGACCGTCCGTGGGCTGGTGGCGGACAGGGTGCCCGCCGATACGATCGCGCGCGTCATCGAGGCATTCGTGTCGTCGAGGTTTTCTACAGACGAAGCGAACGCAGGCCAGATTTTTCCCTCCTCAGAGTACACTTGCAGTATGGAGTCGCCTCCGAGCTACAAGACCAGGGTCCGTTAGGCGATGGTATCTAGTTGTGTATTTGGTGTTCGCATCGGCGTGTTGTGCATGTGACGGATTATGATATACGATACCTTGTCACGTCGAGTTATGATTCTGTTGGATTACTTACTGTAAAACCTAGGCTTAGCAGTGATTGAATTCAAAAGATGTCGAGAGATGACGACAAGTAACTTCTACCGGCGACTCGGTGACAGTGCAGTCACGGCTAAACAATCCAACGTCCTCGTGAGTGCGCCGTGGCCCACACGGCCTGTGATGGTGGTGACACTACCAGCGAGCCTGCGATCGAGGATTCTGAGGAACAACGGTGTGAAGTCACGCATATAGCAAGGCCCTCTGGACCGCGGAAAGTCGAAACAGCACACATGATGGACGACAACGAAAGACCAAAAAAACACCCATGTTACTGTGATACGCACGTTTCAAATCAGCCAGTCGAGCAGCTCGAGCTACACTTTACACATCCTCGCCCGTTACAACCCCAGTCAATGCTGCTCAATATTTCAAAGAAGGTCCCTCGCATTGCGACGAATGGTAGTCAAGTTAATCAGAAAAGCCAACACTGATCAGCAAGATCGTATCCGTGAATTTAATATTCGATCCCTATAGTAACGCGTGATCAAGGTGTAGCGTGTAGCGAGTGCGTGTAAGAGTGGGCAAAGGCTTTCGAGTTCGTGGGTCCGTCGAGCGAGCTGCTTACGTTGTTGGGAAACGACGGGATATATTAATGTATGTAGGGACTTGAAACCCTGCTAATCTAAACGTTCAACGAGAGCACGCGCGCGGTCTGAAAAGGAAAGAGGATTATAGTGAAACCAACGCAAACGAAGTAGTCGAGTGTGAGTCGTTCGAGGCGTTTGATTCCGGTCGCAAGTTCGTCCAGACGCGCAAGATGTCCGGCGAGGTCGTCTATTGTTTCACGAGATGCGAAATGACGGGTTCCGAGATGGCAAGGGCAATCAAGGGAAGATTCGGGTTTAGGCTTGGGTTTGGAATGCCCAGTGGGGGTTCGAAACCGATGGGCAGATGAGCTTCATACCCGTTTCTGTCTGTTTTCCGAATTGATATTTGCGGCTGGTACGGGCACCGACTCTGGTGTAGGCATCGTCGCGTCCAACGTGGTCTCTATCGGCTGGCCAAAGCCTCCTCAGCCTTGCGGATGAGATCGTCCACTTGTCTACAAGCTGCGCGGCTTTATGCTCTGCTAAAGTCATCGCTTTCGCGGTCGCACAGGCGAGAGCTTCGTCTACGAGGGTGGTCTTGAGCACTACAGCGGTCAGTCTACAGAGGCGACGATGATCTGCTACACAGTGATGTCATCCCAGTGATGCTGCTCCCCATACTCGACAAGGAAGTTGGATCAGAAGGGCACGTGGTTCATGATGGGTCGCGGTGCTGCTGGTTGTGCAATGGTGTTGACAGAATAAAACAGGAGTGTCGTGACAACGTTTTGGACTACACGTTAGACGCTGTCGTTGTCGCAGTGATAGATGAAAAAAATAACATTTTCTCACGAACCTCTACGACCAAAGCACGAACGGAATCGTATACCGGCTGCGATAGTGAAGGTGAGGACATCGACGAAAACAAGAAGGTAACCTTCCCGCGAGATCTCGTTGCGAAGGGGAAACGAAACCGCAATCGCAAGCGAAACCCGGAACAGACACCGGGCCAACGATCATCGATCATTGACACCAGGATTCGATGACGATTCGGAGCGTCAGCCGTGGGAACGTAAGCTGCAGGCTCTTTGTCGACACCGTCAACTCGCCGTCGCCGTCGCTTCCAAACCGTCGCACCTCCTACCTTGCCCGTCTAAGTGTGTACACACGCCTGCCGGAGAGCACAAGAAGAATAGACTGTCAGGGTATCAACCCCGGTTTTCTCTCACGGAGCGTATCGCGCATGCCAAGACAGCTATCCCAAACCGCCGAGAAGACCTGTAAACGCAACGGATGATGACATGCATCGTCCATACGTCTCCAGAGCCCCACGACGAGCCAAAGGATGGCTGAGAGGTCGAGGAGGTCGAGATGAGGGTCGAGATGGAGTTGAGTGACCGCGCAGTGGCCTTCGAAGGGGAGGAAGTCGCCTTAGCTATTGCTACATCGTCACATCACCCCTCCTGCTCTTCGTCTGCCCGCCCTTCCTCCTTGCCGCATCATCGCCTCCTTGCCGCATCAAGGACGGCACGCGCACACACTTGCCCTCCACTGCATCAAGGATGGCGCACTGCAACCACTGTGCACTCTCGTTCTGTCGAGAGTGCACGACGGTTGCCGCACGTCATCCCCTCATTTCCCTTCGCCCTCGCGTTCACCTTCGCCCGCTCTTCCGTTCCCACGGGTATGCACATTGCACACCTGTACAGCAGGTAAGGGGAACGGGTTGCAGCTGGTACGGGTAGGGCATAGGTACCCGTGTGAGTTATCCTCACCCCTACTAGATAGACACTAATACGAAAATAAAAACCGCACATGCCTTTTTGTGGTGTGCGCAAGGTCAAATTTTTGTGGCGGGTTAAAAAAAACCGCGCTGTGAGTAAAAAACGCACTGGGTTATCTGTGCTGATCTTCCGCCATAGCAATAAAGCGGGAACGCGGTGGGAATTCTAGTGCACTTGTAACGCCATAGATTTACCGAAAAGGCCCGGAATGGGATCAACGGAGCACGTGGTTAGGCCTCAAAAATGTCGCAATGCAGCAACGATCTGTTCAATCTGTCAAAGCGTACGGGAATGGGCGGTCGGCCTTGGCTCAGTTGAGGAGACGGGCGAGGCTTTAGATTATTAAAAGGTGAATCGCTACTCTGTACTACTTTCCTCCCGGTCGATCATCAGGTTTTCTTAACCGTGTCTTTGATTGTTGCCTCTTTGTTGATCTCTCGACTTATCATCGGTTGGCAGCGGTCACCCATGCAGCCGCTCTGGTTATTAAACAAAGAGACCGGCTATTTGACAGCCGATTTTTCTCCAGCTTCCTGGTTCCCCTCGAGATCACACTGGGCTGTGCTGCGCTTCTCCAGAAGTGGTTCCGCCTATTTCGCCCTCCTCACCATTGCTCTCCTCACCGGCTTGCTCGGTGCTTACATGCTCACCAGCCCTGCACAAAAGGTTGAATTATGCATACTCCCTTTTAAAACTGCCTCGGCTACTCCCTTGAACCATTCTGTCTCCCAACTCCCCCAGGCTCCGGGCCGTCCCCAAGATCTCGGTCAGCTGGACCAGTCTGTACAGGAGTCGTTGCTGGCCAGTGATGATTGGGACCTCGAAGCTTTGCATTCTATGGTCGCACGCACGAGAGGGTATTATGCTCGAGACTTTAGCATGGCTTTAGGATGGAACAACGTCAGCCTTACGTTGTTCCTCTCGACATGCTTTGCCGCTCACCAATCCTCAGATTCGTTATATTATTGAGACCGCACTCCATCATGGCTCGCTACTCAACCGCACCGTCATAATACCTTCTTATATTTATGCTCGTGGGTGTGAATACGCAAAGTGTGTGCCTCCTCCCTTTCTCTAGCACCTGCTCAATCGTTGCAGCACCATATGCGCGGCATACGCTCCAATGGTCAACCGGGGTGATGCCACAAATTCAGACGAGTGGAGACAGCTGCCGGAAGAGCAGCAAATGGCATGGCGTGTACCCATATCTACTCTGCTCAACCTCACCCACCTCCGACGTGTGACTGTGAGTCTCCCAATTCAGCCCCGCAGTCAAGCTTGCTCCTCACATTTTTATTTTTCATTCTAGTTGTACGTTATAATTGGGTTATGCAAGCAGACTTTGGAGAACACCTTCAACGAATCAAGGATCACCTGAATATAGGCAGGGAGTTACTCTATTCTATCACTCCTGAAGCCTTGAACACCTATGCGGTTCCTGATGTTGTGGCTAACCCCGAGTACGTGCAATCCCCGCCGCCAATCAAGGATGATTGGTATGTTGTTCAATCTGTGATCCTCGCTCTATCTCATGCCCGGCTACAGGATCTATATTGCCACCGATGAGCGCGATCCAGACCACATTACGTACCTTCGTGAAAATGGTGTTGTCCTAGCTTCCGATCTCATTACGATCGACGACCGCAGACGCTTTGGCTGGCCACTGTTGATAACAGACGTACTCGGTATCGTTGAGCAGGATTTGTTGGCACGATCAGCTTTCTTCTACGCACATGCCTTGAGTTCCGTGGCTGGGGGTATTATCAATATTCGCGCTGCGAATGGTGCCGATCCACGAACTTCGATAATCGATTGAACGATCCGTAAGGTTATTTAATTTATAAATCGTAGCGGCGCATGTGCGCCATGTCCCCGACTCCATAATACGGTAATCACATATCCTTGCTAAGAATTGGAACTGGTGGTGTAAAACCGAAAGACTTACTCGAGGATGACCACCGCGGGACCCCATAATGGATGTATGTGTTCAAGTTGTATCTGTTCTTGTCAGAAATTCGATGCGCTTGTGAGAATATCAATTCCATGCACGTGCTCTCCCGGGCCCGCCGTTCTACCCGGGAGGAAGATTTTTATGTGGTACCAATGATTGCCTAGCCAATACTTGCAAGGACTGTACGGCTAGCAGATATTGTAGGGACTGCGAGGTGACGTTTTTCTATTCATGCTTGGGGTCACACATTTGCGACCCTCTTCGAAAGAGGAGGAGCTCAAGGATGTCGAATATGATGGTACAGAATGGTAGGGTGGTGGCTGGTCGTAACTCTACGATGAGACCTCTTATGCAAAAAACACTACTATGTAGTATGTATCTAGTCTATCGACGTAAGCGTGCGAATCCAACTCGTGGTGACGCGCGGTTGAAATCAAACACGGTATAGAAGTGCTGGAGGAAGATGGTCCCGATCGACCAGGATTCTAGTCGAGTTCACCGGATCAGCACGGGTAGAGGGAATGATGATCAGAAGAATCTCACTAGTATTCGAATACCCAGTCACAATTCCGCTAAAGCAATTGCGCGAGCCTTGCATGACCTGTCCTTGGTTGAGGTCAGGGACAGAATACGGCTCTCCACCAATGATAAAAACCACGGAGGGAAAAGAGGCGCATGGGACTACAGGGAGTCAATCAAAAGTACCAAAATCGATCGAAACTCACAGGTGAAATAACCACGGTGTTGAGGACTGGCAGCACTCCTGCCCGGCGTGTATACCCTCCCGCTAGCCGCCTGGTGCAGGGCCAAAACTCGGTGCACATCACCAATAATGAAGTTGGCACCAGTGTCAATGACGGCGGCTATATCTGTCAGAACTATCTCTCCGTTCACTCGAATGTTATCGATCTTCACCTCCCAGAGAACCTGAAAGGGTAATGTAAGTATGCATCCATACTGCCTGGCATTTCGCTCACCGCCGGATTTGTTACGGGGTAAAGACGAGGGTGCTAGGGATGTAAAGCGCCTCGTTCGTTCCACCGACGTACAGCTCGCCTCCAGAAGAGGTGAGCTTGAGTGAAAACACTGGTTGAGACAGCTTTCCTGTATTGTAGAGCGTGTGAAACAGAGGGCTCTCGCCAAAGAATTTTGAGTAAGACGGGAAAGCCAATCCCAATATACCATCTGGAACAAACTCAGATGCTCCCATACTTGAAGAGTATCTTGTTGCGGCACCGATGGTCTGAATGTCTGCCTATCCATTGGTCAGAAGTGATAATGTTCGCAAACTGTAAAAACATACTGTAAAACCAGCAATGGTTACACTGTCCCTGTATTGTTTACCAAGAGCAATTCTACCATCCCCAAATACTGTCGAAAAGTATTTATCGAGGTCCACGCTCGTGGGAGCTGTATTGAGGGCCAAGTTGGCGATCTCGGACGATGGGGGATCCCAGAGGTTAGGGTGGCTTCTGCAGTTCTCATCACCGGTTGAGGCCGGAACAAAGAGATCGCTTGGTCGAATAAGACAAGAGAGTGCATGGTACTGACAGAAATCACTTACCTAGAAGCGGTGTTGAACTGGACTGAGGTTGGGACTAGAGTGAGTGGATGTCACGAATGCACGGAAAAACTTACCAGTGAAGGACTTGGGAGGAGTGCCTATCGAAATGGTCCCATACCATATTGCATCCTCGTGCGTTGTCAAAGCAACACCAGCTCCGGACCTATCCCGTTTCACAGCAGGAGGATGATCATGTGATGTTCCTGTATTCCTTTCGGAACCATCTATGCCACGTGGCTCACGGATGATCATGCTAAAAAAACATGTAAGCAAAAACGATGCCTAGGGACATCAGAGGTCGATTTACGCGTTATGTGATGTAGCATGGAATTCGCGCGCGTCGGTACCAGAGCGTTTCGTGAGTGGTATGACTATACCATCACCTCCCCCACGATCAGGTGTTTGGGTGGCCAGAACTACAACAGGCACTGTGACGGCAATGGTTGTGATCACCTTGAACATTAGGTGGTAAATGTGGAGGAGCACAAATGCCGTCAAGTACATGCACCTGACATAAATAAAGTCGGGATGGCATCAGGTCTAGGAACTAACCGGATATCAATCAAACTGATGAAGTGCATTCGGATCAGCGAAACATGTGGGTAAAGAGTTTCGCGAAAGAGTCTAGACTCACAAACCGGATTCAACTGAGAGAACTCTTGATGGTGCATGTCACCAAGTTTGCCTCCAGTGCAAGGCGGAGTGGGCGATTGTCGAAGGGCGGTGAGTCTGTGGTGCCATCTTACACATTGCTTTCGATCAGTTCCGTTTTTTTTTTGGCTATGTTAGCGTTTCCTTGAACGTTTGGCCTCGCTACCCTCCAAGGCTCTTTCCCAGCTCAGCCAGAGATTGGTTTCTTGGGACGCCAGCGACAGA
>JBBPOK010000483.1:0-22790 GCA_038091415.1 Leccinum variicolor
CGGTGTGTGGAGAAGAGAGCCTCTGGGGAGAGAGAGGGTTAGAGAGAGAGAGAAGTCGTGGGGACTCGGACGCACCTGGATTCTGTGACCTTTCCTCCGCCTCCTGCCGTTGATACGCCGTCTCGTCTTGCTCTACCGTCCTCATTCCCGCATCCCCTCGTCGTACCGTCATCGTGCCATTGCCTGCGTCGACAGTTGTCGTCGCGTCGATGCCACGTTGTCGTTCTTGCCAAGTTCGCGTGGACGGGGTCTAGCGGAAGGTGTGTGGAGAAGAGAGCCTCTGGTGAGAGAGAGGGTTAGAGAGAGAGAGAAGTCGTGGGGACTCGGACGCACCTGGATTCTGTGACCTTTCCTCCGCCTCCTGCCGTTGATACGCCGTCTTGTTCTGCTCTACCGTCCTCATCCCCTCATCCCCTCGTCGTACCGTCATCGTGCCATTTTCTGCGTCGACAGTTGTCGTCGCGTCGATGCCACGTTGTCGTTGTTGGCAAGTTCGCGTGGACGGGGTGTAGTGGACGGTGTGTGGAGAAGAGAGCCTCTGGGGAGAAAGAGGGTTAGAGAGAGAGAGAGAGGTCGTGGGGACTCGAACGCACCTTTTTGCCGTGACCTCTCCTCTGCCTCCTGTCGTTGATCCGCCGTCTTGTCTTTCTCTACCGTCCCCATCCCCTCATCGTACCGTCATCGTGCCATTTTCTGCGTCGACAGTTGTCGTGGCGTCGATGCCACGTTGTCGTTGTTGGTGAGTTCGCGTGGACGGGGTGTAGCGGACGGTGTGTGGAGAAGAGAGCCTCTGGGGAGAGAGAGGGTTAGAGAGAGAGAGAAGTCGTGGGGACTCGGACGCACCTGGATTCTGTGACCTTTCCTCCGCCTCCTGCCGTTGATACGCCGTCTCGTCCTTCTCCACCGTCCCCATCCCCTCGTCGTACCGTCATCGTGCCATTTTCTGCGTCGACAGTTGTCGTCGCGTCGATGCCACGTTGTCGTCGTTGGCAAGTTCGCGTGGACGGGGTCTAGCGGAAGGTGTGTGGGGGGAAGAGAGCCTCTGGGGAGAGAGCGGGTTAGAGAGAGAGAGAGGCCGTAGGGACTCAAACGCACCTTTTTGCCGTGACCTCTCCTCTGCCTCCTGTCGTTGACTCGCCGTCTCGTCTTTCTCTACCCTCCCCATCCCCTCATCGTACCGTCATCGTGCCATTTTTCTGCGTCGACAGTTGTCGTTGCGTCGATGCCACGTTGTCGTTGTTGGCAAGTTCGCGTGGTCGGTGGGGTACGACGATGGAGAGAGGAAATCGGAAGTAATGGACAATGATGTGTGTCAGAGCTACAGACGCAGACCATAGGATTGGGTCAATTCCATCTCGAAAGGAGAAGATAGAACATACCTGGCATGATGAAGGTCCCGAAAACAGCCAAGATCAACGTGGCATCGTTGAGGATGTTTGGGATTGTTGGTGGGACAAGACTGAGTGCGAGGATAGCGAGAGTGATGATGGACAAGGCCAGGTCGGTACGAACGAATCGATATGGATATGCTGCGCCATGCGACGACGGGAGTGAAGTTATGGATACGATGACGGATGGCATAGATAGTACAAGGGTAGCGATACGGAAGCCGTGTGTGAGGTTCTCTAACCTAGCTATAGAAGCCTTGCGTTGCAAGTCAGCTCATGCTGGCTCGCTTGTCCGTTCCACTTACCGGAGCGCGAGGTGATACAGCAATAACTACGAGAGGAAGCATGAGCAACGCGGCTAGCACGGTTGAGAACACGTTCAGTAGCTCAAACGATTTTATCCTTGCATTCCTGGATGGGACTGATGGATTGTCCGCGACTAAGCAAGCGGACAATGGAACCGTCATGGAAGAGGTGCATGCAAAGGTAAGACTACCTGGAGGAGGCAGCCAGTAAGACGGTGAAAACGGAAATCGATGTAAGACACGAAACTGATTTCGTTCCACAGTAGTCCTCGTCGGAACAGATTCGGGTTTGATGGTAAGAGTTGGTTTGTGCCATATGGCCGGGATACGGCAACCAACCACGCGATGAACGACGCTACAGAGGGGGCAGTCGCACACACGATGGACTCGGCGGCCAGCGACCTGGAGAGAGAGAGTACAAACACGAGGATAGACAATAGAATCGAAACATTGAGACGAGAGTGAAGTGGAATGGACACGGGACTTTGAGGAGTAGGATAGCGTCAACGGAATCTTTTTCAACAATAAAGTGAGAAAAAGCAAGAGGGAGATCGGCAAAACGAACGGACCGCGTAGATACATGGCGGCCAACAAAACTTTGAATAATCCGCGAATGACGGTGAACGTATGACGCGCCAATTCATTCTTGCCGACCCTGTTGCGACGACGTCTTGAAGACGCATGATTAAATATGTCTTCCGTGGATGATGCACGCAGATAACGATCCAGAAGAAACCAGATTTGGCGACAGACGGCGGAGAGGAACGCAGCGACGACAAGTCCAACGAGGCCGTTTGCAAAGGAAGCATCATGATAAGTCAGAAGCAAAGATGGCGCCGAGCCTGAGATAGGGGGACAAGAGATACAGAAAGAGGACCGAGGGAGGGAGTGGGGGGATGGGTAGCGAGTTGGCTGCTGGCTGCAGTGGGCTGTCCTCGCTGTCGTCTCCGAGTTCCTCGTCAGTGTCAGGATCGTCTGTATCTGGCAGTAGAACGAGACGAGAAGTTGAGCCTGTACCCGACAGGAGAGGGTTAGAGAGAGAGAGGCCGTAGGGACTCGAACGCACGTTGTTGCCGTGACCTCTCCTCTGCCTCCTGCCGTTGATACATCGTCTGGTATTGCTTTACCGTCCCCATCCCCTCGTCGTACCGTTATCCTGCCATCGTCTTGCGTCGACAATTTTCGTCGCGTCGATATCACGTTGTCGTTGTCGGCAAGTTCGCGCGGACGGGGTCTGGCGGAAGGTTGCCTGCAGCAGACAGCCTTTGGGGAGAGAGAGGGTTAGAAAGAGAGAGGTCGTGGGGACTCGGACGCACCTAGTCTCTATGACCTCTCCTTCGCCTCCTGCCGTTGATACGCCGTCTCGTCTTGCTCTACCGTCCTCATCCCCTCGTCGTACCGTCATCGTGCCATTGCCTGCGTCGACAGTTGTCGTCGCGTCGATGTCACGTTGTCGTTGTTGGCAAGTTCGCGTGGACGGGGTCTAGCGGAAGGTGTGTGGAGGGAAGAATGCCTCTGGGGAGAGAGAGGGTAAGAGATAGAGAGAGACAGTCGGTGGAGACTCGGACGCACCTTGTTGCCGTGATCTCTCCTCCGCCTCCTACCGTTGATACCCCGTCTCGTCTCATCGCCGTCCCATTGCCATCCCGGTACTATGTGCGCAGAGAGTCAGTGTTGTTGCGCAATGCGTTGATACCGTCGTGGTACCGTCGTGTCGTGTCGTTGTGGCGCATGTCCCGCAAGTAGGAGAGGTGAAGAGGAGATGCGGCAAGGGAAT
Source organism: Leccinum variicolor (assembly GCA_038091415.1). Taxonomy (NCBI): domain Eukaryota; kingdom Fungi; phylum Basidiomycota; class Agaricomycetes; order Boletales; family Boletaceae; genus Leccinum; species Leccinum variicolor. Next base: position 3,471 of record JBBPOK010000483.1, read on the forward strand.
GCGTAGTACTGTTCCAATTGTATTACAACCTTTTCTGTCACAAGTTCTCGACGCTCGTACTAGTACCGCCATCTCTTCCATTAGAACTAAGCCTTATTTGTGAGACACTGACTCGTGCGGACGATGAAGCTTAACTCACCATTACTATACACGCTACCTAGAGAATGCCAGAAGACTCCCAAGATCAGCTGCTTCCCTCGTCGATGGCAAGAATAACATGATGGCCTGGACGGTGTAAGCGGCTCCCGGCTGCTATATGTTTGTGGCTGCCCGGATCAGATCATAACGTGCCGTACCGTTCGGGAAAATTTCACTGGATTCGCAACCTTCACTGGCTGGGTTCCTCGTCTTCCCCGGAATTGTCGTCGCGACACTCCCGATTCGATATAAGCTCTGTACCGTGACTTAGTCCACGATATTGACAACGAGCGTCAACTCTATAGCTTGGTCTTCCCCTAGCGCGATCAAATCTGCTGGCTAGGCGTCGGTGTCCAGCTTGGGGGCCGGGGCAGAGATGACAGATTTTTTGATTCATCTGTTGGAAGGTCACTCTTGTAGTTGTTAAGAGTCACTATCCCATCAAAAATCATTCATGTCACCTGGATCATTGACTCTGTGTGGAAACATGAGTGTTGCCGTTGGGACCATTAGGTCGGAACAGTGGGAAGGCAATCGTGGAAGGTCGCCGCAATGTATTACGTCATTTTCTTGCCATCGTATACTTGGTTTGCCACAACTGTTAGGTATCAAACAGGTATGCTAAGCTACTCCGCCAAACTGGGTATTATAAGTATAAGCCGTCGCAAAGTACAACATGGTATAATTAGAGATAAAAAACGAGTCATATCAACAACAAACGAGTCATGCTAACCGGCCACGATCTCATGATTGACGAGATCGCTTCGCCTGACCCTGCGCAACTTGATCCCCCGGAGCCAGTGTCGCGGTCTTGCGCTTTGCCGGGACAGTGACCCGCAGCTGTCTCCGGGCCCGTTCCCCAGGTGAAACACCGTCCGGCTCCGGCACGTTGAAAAAGGCATCCAGCAAGATATCTTTGAGGATATCATGGGTGAGGGGATTGGCCACCGAGTCCATCGTGCTTGCGAGGAGAGCATCGTACATTCTGCCCACGTATGGTTCGAGGCCCCTAAAGTACGGCGTAAACTGCTTGAGTGGAATTTTCTTGAGGACTTCGCCCGCTTTTACACTATACAGCCTTGTAACGTCGAAGGCCGTTTTACAGCCCGCCCACATGCTCAAACACGTCTTGTGAGTGGAAATAGGGTCCATGTTTGGACCCGGATACAAAGTACAAATCCAGACGATGACGTAAATGACGGATTCAAGATCGTGTCTTGCTTCGTGTGTGATTGTGACTGTCGAAGGATCCGCCTCTCCAAAGGTGTTCAGTATATCCAGAGCCATGAAGGGGATTGTACCCTAGACGACGAATTAATAAAACAGACACCAAGATCAATTGTTTGAGCCACGTACCGTTCGTTCACCGGCAGATACGGCTGATTCCTCGTCCGTAAATTTGGCATAGTCGAAGTCAATTAGGTAACCGCGGCGATATTTAAGTCTGTGCAGTACTTCGTCCCTCTCGTGCAGACGTGCACAGAGTTTGGGATTACTGGATGAAATTGGCCAATGGCCCTCTGGATCATTTTCCATGACATACATCATCAGGTTTTTGAGGCTGACGTCCCGATGGAGAATACCGCACAAAGTGACCAATTGCTCGTGAACTAATTATGGAATAAGCGCTCGTTACTTATATCACACGACTTGTAACACACCATCAACGATGTCAAGTAGAACACTAACAAGCTCTTGAATGCAAGAGAATTTTTCTATAGGCGTTCCAACACGCCTGAGAAGCAAACGGCGGTGGATTCTGATTTCGGGTGGTTCGGGTGGTTCGTCGTCGAGTGAGTTGCATTGTAGGTAGTCGGGTCGGCGTAGGGCAGTTGAATCATCTACCCCGTTAATCTGAACCGTGCATGCCTTGACGAGAGCGGGGACCCCATATGTCAAACCCCTTTCTCGGATTCGCGTCAACATCTGCTCCTCGGTTGTGGCCCGTCCGTTGCGGGTCCAGGATATCTTGACGACGTACTCTTTGGAGGAAGCAGGGTCCGAGTCCTTGACATGAAAACACAGCGTTCCCCTCCCGCGGATCATGTCACTGCTAAAAAGCAGTTTGATGATGACGAAGACATTATCACCAACTCCAATCGTTGCAGGTGTGCGAAGGGAAGTCGAACGAGCAATTGCAGGGGAGAAGAACAGCGTAGGGTCATAGCCGATACAGTGCTCTGGCGCCAAAGCCAAAGTGAAAAGTATTCGTATGAAAAAACTGGCACGGCGATGAATAGAATGCGCACGTGAGTGAATGACACCGGCCCGATCGAAGACGTGAACACGAAAGTTCATGTTGACGATGGAAAGTGCGATGATGTAGCGGCGGCCGGGTTGTGCTGCAAAAATAGCGAACGCCTTTCTCGAGAGCTGCTTGGACACATCAGAGAAACCTCCAGAGCTTGTAAGCTCGAGGAAAGACACAATGTTGCGCCATGAGTTTGGCCCAGTCGGGTCAAACGGGTCCTTCTTCAGTAGGGTGACATCGGGCTTCATCTTCAGATCCGAATCCGTGGGAGGGGGTCTCGTGGCAAATTCTCCCGACCAGATGCGTTGTGTGTCTACCGGCATTTGCGTTTGCGCCTCTCCAGTTTGAACCGCCGAACTTGAAGATGGGGCGAAGGAGCGAAGAGCGGCGGTTATGCGGTTAAGCCATGTTGCCACCTTGTTCTCCTCTGACCCAGGTGTCGGCAAGTAGGTGCCTTCTTCGGTCTCCGTGACCTCCTCTCTGTTGGGATCCATGATCATCCTGCTGACGGCTAACTGCCGGGATAGCTTCTTCCGGCGATTCTTTGGAACTGCCAAATGACCCTCCGATGCATGAGTCGTAACATTTCGACGACTACCCTGCCCCCCGCCGCGAGCTGAATCTGTGGGTGAGGAAGGCTGCCGAAGAATGTCAGGCAGAAGAATTGGCTGCCAACATTGCGCCTCGGTATCGTATAGCTTCGTCCCGCCGTCGTACAACTCCGAGGGCTCTGGAGCTTGAACGTTCGCTACAGAAGCCTGAAAACTGTCGTAAGTGTGTAAAACATATTGCGGTGTAGTTTGAGTATCACAGTGTGCCTCCACGATGGTGGCATCAGTCAACTCATTGGCAAGGTCATCGTTTAGTGACCCTGCCCTCAAGATCCTCGCAGAGGTAGGAATCGACGCTGTTTTCAAGACATATGGTGTAAATGTCATTGAAGTCAGGGCATTTCGAGAAGGGGGAGTGACGGGATTCATTGCGGCTGAGGGAAGGGGGGAGGGGGGAGGCACGAGACAACGCGCGCGCGGCCAGGCAACCAAAAAAGGCTTGTGAACAGGCTATTATTATGCTAAGATCAACAATGGAAGGGTACAACTCCGCGGCTTCGATAAAACATGGACAGATCATAAGTATACGGAAAATAAACGAGTCTAAAGGGTGAGGGAATAGTAGAACTGTTTATTCCAATACTTATTCAACCAGAAATCGGTTGAGAGCTCGCCACTGGGACTCGCCGGCATGATCGTATTCATTAGACGAAAGACCATGATACCCGTGTGCGCCGTCACACCTTCCAGGAATGAGGTCTCGAGCTCTGTTAACTTCGTTCCGTAACCACACCAATCCTTGCATCTATATCAGAGAGCGTGTATTTTATCGTCCGAGCCCCTATTAATGCAGATCAGACATGGGCTGAAAAGTGGATTCGACGATGACTAACAAAAGTTCTGTTGCTGGGCATATAACAGCGACACCGTTCCGTCAGTTGCCGTATCAGAAACGTGACGGTCTTGATGTGTGCCTTGATCGCCTTCTCTGAGAGGTTCGGCGTCGTTGACAAAATCGAAGACGTCACATGGCTACGAGGCGAACGACCCGATCATCGCGATTTTTCTGGTCTACCAGCACCTGTGTGCCAAACGGCGATCCATTAGCGATAGGGGAATGATGGAGAAAGAGACATACTCGACTCGCAGTGGATATAACAGACCAAGCGAGCGATGCGTACGGATGAAACTGTATTGCATTGAGATCATGGGAATGTAGAGAGACGAAGGATCAAAATACCTCCGCGATGTCCGCCACGATCAAGCTGTTGAACAGCTCGATCCTTTACAACAAAGTATCGTTTTTTTGTTCCAATCGGAACCTTTGAGTAACGTCGATCGTCGAGTATAATGCGCCAACCGCTGCGGGTGTGAAACCAAATTGTAGCCTGAGCATCAATCACTTTTGTCGCCTCGGTGCGAGCTTGTTCAGCTTGATTAGTGTACTACCAGGTGCGCTAACGGTCAACGTAAATTCACGGTGATCCCCACAAGATCGGAACGATCGGACGTGTCCTTTAAGTTTGGACGACACTCCTGGGAGACTAATCGGAAGGTCTGATCAGCAGAATGCACGGCAAAAAAAATTCGTACCATGGTCCACAGTAAGTTTTACGAGAATGCTGCCAATGGTGTCATCGAGGGTTTCGGTTGTCCAATGTGATGGGCCCGGGTTCGGTACAAATCAATAACGAGGACGAATTCACTCGGGAAATGCCGACGCTGTCGGCCTTGCTTGCGGAAAGAGCACAATACATATCGGATAACAACCAAACCATTTTCATGTTCAAAACAACGTGTGGGGCCTAAAATTGAGCACAATTACGAATTAACCCGTCGAGAGCATTCCACTAGAGGCGAGGCACAGGTCCGGGGGCCGAGGCACAACCCACACCTGTCAACTGCAGTCTATCCAAGTCGAACCATTGTTCAGGTGACACCCAGGCCTGGCGGCACCTCCAACGTCCTGTTGGGATTACACCGTGAAGGCAGCCTGGGGCGTTATCGTGTTGTCGCGTCATCTCGTCGTTCTAGTCACTAGTAGTTGGCCCAACCACGTGAACGGTCACGTGTTGGTGTTTCATGGGTACGAATTTCGAACATGATAGAAAAAAACCTTGTAAGCAAGGTAATCGTTGCTGTCACTGAGAGAATTCAGTAACTTGCTACGAACGGAAAGGCCCGGAGACAGTTCCAGGCTTCGTATAAATAAAAATTTAAACCCTAAAAATCATTATTGTTCGTGCGTTTTATACATTTTATCTATTCTGTCCAGCTGGGTCCGCTTTATAGAACGGCGAACATGCACCCACAGAAACAGATTGTCGACCCAAGTGGTGCAGTTCTCTTTAGACTCTTTTGCTGTCTTCGTCAGCCGCACATATGTGGACATTATTATTTTTGGCTTCGTGAGCTGCATTACAAATCAGCCAAGCCAAATTTCAGCCTAAAACATCTTGAGCGAAGAGCAAAGCTTGATAATTTTGAAGGAGATAGCAGAGAAAATTACGTAAATTGTTTACTACTATGGACGTTTTGCACAGAATCCCTACTAAGTATATCACTGTGGGGAAGGCTCCTCGTCGATGGTGAAGTCGGGTTGTCCAAGCTTTGGCATGGGTACCAGGCCAGGAGAAGCACCATCGTGATCGTCAAGAGCGAGTCGCACTCACAACGCAACGGACATCGTTTACTTTTAGTTGCTTTCCGTTGAGTCTCTGCATGGTGACACATATTGTCTCACGTTACGTCGGGTCGTGCTTCTTGCAGGCACTTCCCTTCCTCTATTGAACGTTGAGTGCCCGAGGCTGTTAGTAGTTATCGAGAGGCGAGGAAAAGAAGAGCAATGATTACCTGCGCGTCAGACATTCCCTGAGGAACGAGCGCACAATATCGACAGTCAAACCAGCGATGAGATCACCCGGTCAGCCGCCATCCGACTCATCTAGCAGGCGTAAGCTTGGCGTGGAACACTCTAGAGCAGGGCCGTAGTACTGTACTGTATCGGGTAATCCACCCAAAGATTGGAAACATGCTGCGGAAGTAATCAACAATCTAGAGGGAGGAAGCAAGACGTGAGTTGCGATGAATAACACTGGGACCTTTCAACGAGGATCCTGACGAACAGCATGTCTTGGATTCTTCATCCGTTCCTTGATGTAGGTGGCGGAAGATACAATGGGCACGTCATCCTCCGGATACGCTATGATTTTCTTTACAACACGCTTTGCGGAGGACGCCATGACGACAAGGCGTAGCGAAAGCGGGGAGGATGGACCCAGTAATCGAGTGGGCGGCTTATATAGTCCTGGACGATCCGAATACCCGGTGGCCGTATACTATCGCACTGTAACGTAAAGCCATATATAACGGCCCATCAGCATGGGAGGAAAGCACGCCATCGCCACCACGCCTGACGAAAATTCCATATCCTTTAACGTTTTTGCTTGTCACCGAATGAGCGCAACCTGAGACAGATCTGAGCTCCTTTTTTTGCTACGGTCACTGGCAAGACGTACTGATGATTGAAGCTCGCCACGTCACGGGAGTTCGCGGGGCTCCGCCGAAATCAGGTAGACGAAGAGTCGTACCCACCTCCAAAACTGTGCATTACTGAAAAGATGATGCGGTGATCAGTGACTGATACCCCTGTCCTAACTGGTCGGCGAGCTGTGTCCTCTCCTCTTTATGGACCATTGATCACACGACTATCTCTGTTCAAGCGTGCTTAGAGAGAGCTCTAGAGTCACACCTGAAGGAGTCGTGCTGAGTATGGTAATTCAAGATTCAGGAACGTGTTCCCCTGTCAGTTCTTAGTCTCGAGCCGTTATAGGAAATCGGGTAAACACGGGAAGCAAATGTTTCCTATAACGTCTGGGGTAGCGTTGCCGCGAAGTGAATTGAAGTGAAGGGAGGTGTATTTTTGGCGCACTTCGATACAGTTCGATGGAACGAAGGTGCATGAGAAGTGACTTCGTCCACTTCAAGAGGTGAAATGAAGTGCCCCGGAACTTTCCATCCAATCATAAGTGATTATTAATCAGTCTAAGTGTATACTCGTTTTCCACTTCGTTCGCAAGTACCATCGATTATGACGGTCGATATCGCACAATTCCAAGGCACAATTCCGATTCGGAAAGCACGGAAAGCAATAAGCAGTATGTAAATGTAGGCTAACTAAGCACTGAAGCTACTACCATAATGTTCAGTGTGATCCGTAGATGATGTAGTCTTGCTGTTTGGGAGACGAATGCCATGGGGTACTCCGGGAAAGCAAAGCAGTGTGAAACCAGCATGAGTCCTGCCCACTCAAAGAGGGTTGTGTCGATAGGCAATGGCATCACAGGTACGCCGGGTGCGGGTACCGCTGTCACGGTAGTACACCCATACCCTCGTCGTCGTCGCGGTTGCGGCACTGTAGGGTGGTGCGGTCACGGTGGGAGCGCTTCATAGCACGCTGTTCGTGTACTAGTGGTGGTGCGTCGTCGCGGTCGTGCTGGCGATGTCATGGTCATGTCATGGTCGGTATCGTGGCCGAAGCGTCATTATTGTACCCGTATTCTCGTCGCATTGTCGTCCGTGTCGTCAGTAGGCGTCACGCCGGTGTTGCGTCGTCGTGGTCGATGTCGGGGTCGTGTCGTGACTCGTGATCGGTGTGATCGTTGTCGTGTTCCGCCACCGTGGTCGCATCGTGGCAGTGGCACGCCGTTGCGTCACACACAGGGGCCACCTTTCTAGATATATCTCACCATTGCCAAATATACCACGGTACAGACTACAGTTCGCCTTGCCTCCCGAACTGAATGAACTCACTTCCTTCTCAATTCGGTTGCAGCGAAGTGTGACGAAGTGTGACCTCCGCGAAGTGAACTTCATTCACTTCGAAGTTACTTCACCTCTGCGGCAACGCTAGTCTGGGGACTTTTACCTGGCAACTCTTGCATCGTGTCACGCTCTTATTACTAAGCCATTATTATTATTAATTTTTTATTTCAGTATTCGCGATCAAACTCTGTCTGCTTGAACTGATACGACAACGATACTGTAATCAGTTTGACTTTGATGGTGCAGTCGACCCATTTGCTGTACTTCACATACCCTCCGAGCTACTAGGGAATATGCAGCAATCCAGGAAAAAAAGGGACAGGTTAGTAAGAGACTGCACACCTTAGACCCGGTGGATATGGGTACACCGTATGTTGACCTGCGGGTCCCACGCAGCAACGCCCTTCCATCCTGTCGCCATTGTGCTCATCGCCATCGCCCTCCCCATCCACTCGTCTCCCTGTTCGCTCTCTGTTCGCCGTCGCTGTCGCCTTTCCACCGTGACAGCACCATTGCCCACTCATTGCATCAAGCACGGCGTGAGGCGACCGCTGCGTGCTCCTGCTCCGACGAGAGTGCACGACGGTCGCCGTGCGTCTTCGCCTCGCCCTCTTCTACTATCGTCATCGCCGCCATTCCCGGCTAACCCTCATTGGCGTCACTGCCACATACTGTGTCATTCCAATATCCACCGAATCGTGAGCCCTTTCGCTCGCCCAGCGCACCAATATCGACCCGAGTGCTGCAACTGTGCATATTATCAATGCCGTGCCACCGTCCCTTTCTCAGGCTCACTCTCAACTCACGCGCTGAAACGGCTAGTACTACCAATCTCGTTGTAAAACATAGAACAGTGCGTCGCACAGTGCTGCCATCTCCATTCAATTGAGGTATACGGCCATCCTGGCGTGTTGAACGACGCTGCAAAAACCTTTGCTCGTTGTCCATTCAACTTCACGCACCCGTACCGTGACGGCTGTCATCTGATTGTCGCCCTAGGCGACTCTTGATGCCGACGTCTCGCAACAAAGCCAGCACCGACACCATCAGCAACCTCCTCAACGTGCTCTTCGACCTCGTCGACACGCTCGCCTCTTGTCGCCTCTGGTGACCTTCTCGATACCCACGATGTGACACTGTTATCATCCACACGGACATTGAAACGGCTGCAGCACCGACTCGCGGCCACGACAACTGTGCACCCTTCAACCCTGACCTCCGTCGACCTTTCTCTCACCCACGTGCACTGGCACACAACCGTGACAACCCTCGCTCTCGCTCTCGCCACTTCGCCCCTCCATCATATGTACATCACAAGGTCATGCAAACATTGTGCGACCTTGTGTTGCGCAAATGTACTATGGACATGCGCGGCTCTTCCCACCTCACTGCAGGGGCTTTGGGGTTTTGCCCGCCCGGGCTTGGGCATCCCTCAACTGCAGGACTCAGAGCACGGCTAGATGCAATAGCATGCCAGCATGCCCACGATGTGACATCGCAATAACGTGGCATGCTCGCAGCACCACCCATACTGGCAGTACCCACACTATTCCTTATTTACAACCTGTTCCAAGTTTTCAATATCATACAATAGAATCATGCAGCAGCTCATCGAGATGATTAGCACTTAGCAGATATTAAGCGACTTTACTTTTTAGGATTTCAATCCAAAACAAGACAGCAGTGTTACAGCCTCATCCAAGAAAGGCGATGTTTGCCAAATTTGGACTAAAAAGCGTGACATGTGTGACTCAATGCAAGAGTCCTCAGGTAAAAGTAGCGTTGCCGCAGAGGTGAAGTAACTTCGAAGTGAATGAAGTTCACTTCGCGGAGGTCACACTTCGTCACACTTCGCTGCAACCGAATTGGGAAGGAAGTGAGTTCATTCAGTTCGGGAGGCAAGGTGAACTGTAGTCTGTACCGTGGTATATTTGGCAATGGTGAGATATATCTAGAAAGGTGGCCCCTGTGTGCGACGCAACGGTGTGCCACTGCCACGATGCGACCACGGTGGCGGAACACGACAACGATCACACCGATCACGACACGACCCCGAGTCCGTGACCACACCACCCTACAGTGCCGCAACCGCGACGACGACGAGGGTATGGGTCTACTACCGAGACAGCGGTACCCGCACCCGGCGTACCTGTGATGCCATTGCCTATCGACACAACCCTCTTTTTTTTTTTTTGAGTGGGCAGGACTCATGCTGGTTCCGCACCGCTTTGCTTTCCGGGAGTACCCCATGGCATTCGTCTCCCAAACAGCAAGACATCATCTACGGATCACACTGAAGTGACTGAACATTATGGTAGTAGCTTCAGTGCTTAGTTAGCCTACATTTACATAATGCTTATTGCTTTCCGTGCTTTCCGAATCGGAATTGTGCCTTGGGATATCATATCGACCGTCATAATTGATGGTACTTGCGAACGAAGTGGAAAACGAGTATACACTTAGGCTGATTAATAATCACTTATGATTGGATGGAAAGTTCCGGGGCACTTCATTTCACCTCCCGAAGTGGACGAAGTCACTTCTCATGCACCTTCGTTCCATCGAACCGTGTCGAAGTGCGTCAAAAATACACCTCCCTTCACTTCAATTCACTTCGCGGCAACGCTAGGTAAAAGTCCCCAGACGTTCTATAGCGCGGAAGATTCCGACACTAGTAAGCGCTTTCCTAGAACGGCTCGAGACTAGTCAGTTCTAATGTGTTTCGTTCTTAAAGCGCATAGAGGTTATATTGATCACTCAAGTTGGCATTAATGACAAGAATACAATATTCCAAGCAAAGTCGTCTACCTTTTTCCCTAGCTGACCGCGCTGATTCAATCATCGGGAGCTCCGCGTTCTTAGCCACCATGTTTGCACCTCTCGCTTCAAGTTGTCCCACCCCTGGTTCATTGCAACTTGCTTCGATCCTTTGGTTGTTGACCTGTTGTTCAGTTGCCTCACCCGGCTGTAACATATAGCTCACATGATTATGTGACCAGTATGGATACGAAATCCCTATGTTTCGCCCACCCCTTTCCCCAAGTGTCGTTATGAACATGTATGTTATTTTTTTCACTACTTCTTTCACTATTGCTCCCTTTACTTAATTTATCGCAGTCTGGCGGCACCGGCGATGCTTAATTATGCAAGTGGTTCGAAGTAGGTGACCACCTTATAGCCTAGGCCATGTCACCGAGCAAGGATCTGAATGTGATTTGGGAGGGGCACACAGTTGATCCCGTGCTTTGACACGCTGTTTGATGTTTCTCTTATTAATAAGTACCTTGCAACCGTTGGCCAAGCACCGCGTGGACGTGACTTCGGAAGCTGACAAAAACGTTGCGAGATCAACTCCTGGACCTAGTACACGCTATAGTTGATAAGAAACAACTGTCAGGTTCCATGGGGGAATTAGGCGACGCGGATTCTTCCGAGAGAGGAACGTGGCTCGGAAGACGTCACATCAGGGCTCTAAGTGGCAGCAGGGAACAGCATCAAGGGATCCTACATAGGAACACGAGGAACGCATGATGCTGAATGGAAACTTGAACCCGACAAATGAAGGTGGAGATCCGGTCCGAATGATCTGAAGTGGCTTGTCAGGTAAGTGATAAAGCTGAGAAAAGGATATATAGACAAGGGTTCACGTTCAAGCCTGTCAGTGAGGAGAGGCCCTGCGTGTGTTCGAGCCCTGGATGCCAAGTGTTATGACATGTATGATATCCTTGGGACATACCAAATCCAGTGAGATCTGTCTGTACGTCGCGTGCCAATCGCGTGCCTGCATTTATTCAAGTTACAAACGTGACGGTCATGGACTCGGAGTGATCAATGTCTGCGCATAATTTGTTAACCCCCACTTACGACGGTGGAGGCAAAAGAAAGAAAGAAAATAAGATGTCAGAGGGTTCCAAGTCACTGGTCACCTGGTAAGGGTGGACAGGCTTTCGACGAACAAACCCAAAGACCGAATAGTATTTGGCCTCGCGTGCCACCAGTGGCGCGGCATGCTGGGGTACGGCCCGATTGCTACAAACATCATGATCTGGAAAACCACATGCACTATAGATCTAGACTTATACAAACGGAAATGAAATAGGACCGCCTCTCCATACTTGAAGTCAGCTACGACGCATCAAAGTCATGATTCGCAATCCCACAGACTCTGCTCCCGCGTCTCGGAGTCCTGTAGATAGCGGCGCAGGGTATCTGTTTATTCCGAATCCGAGTCCGCGGTAAAATCGGCGTTGAACTAGGTTTCCCGCATGGGAATCGCCGAGGAGCTGACCAGGTAGGCGCTAGATGAAACGAAAAACCAAGTATAAGCAGTTGATGCAAAGATATGAATATCACACAACTTCTAATGTAGACAGACAAATTTCCTGTTTGTCACTTGGGTAGCGCCGCGCGTCGCCGGCAGAAACCTTGTTTGTCTGGTTGAGCGTGAGTTTGAAAAGTCAATGCATTACAGTAATGAAACTTGACGTACATATATAATCAGATAGTAAACATACAGATGGACCAACGTGAGGAGAGCAACATGTGATGCGCGTAAACGTGCGGTAGTAGTAGTCAAGCACTCTTTTGATCTTGGAAGCGGATACACGACTCGAACCATCAGTCTTTACGGACAGTCTGGCATATCCGAGCGAACTCATCTACGCGAGGCCCGATGAACGGCTTAACCATTTGGATAGTGTAACTTCGTGACAAAACACACACTGATCTTTTTAACTCGCGGTCGTTACATCTGAGTCGGCGATGTCCGGGACTCCGCCAGCTCCCACCTTCATCAACAGGCGATGGCGGTGTGCCACGACGCATCGACGCAACATGGTCTCAATGATTGGCATTGAACATTTTCTAGTATGCTTATCCCTTCCGCAGCTTTTTTCCCCCGTTTCTCTTTTCCCGTTGACGCGTGTTCACGTTACCCCCTCCACTGTGGACAGGAAACGGTACGACACCGCAACGGCCCGGGGTCGGATGCCAACGAGACTCGACTCGACTCCATGCCGATGACGATTTCCTGCATGCATACACCGACGCCCAGAGGTCGCCGGGCGACGAAGACACATGCCCCCGACGTGGCAACACGACGACCAGAATGGATGCCAGTGGCACTAGGGAATCGCACGGGTATACTATGAGCGCTCCAAACCCGCGTGGACATACCCGGGGTATACCCAAGTTAGGCCCTAGCGTGTTATCACGGAATTGGTTATTCCCAAGAGTCGGTGGCGCAAGAGCGCCGCTACGATACTGAACTTTGGCTTCGGCTTCGGCTTTGACTTACAGTAAGCCATTCACGTGACTTTGTTTATTCGGATTGCTGAGTCTGGGTGTGGGAGCGAAAATATTGCCACGGCCCGAGCACTGCCACGGAGCAGGTTGCTCTCGAATCTCCATATATGAGTCGTCATTTCTCTATGCACATGGACACCTCGGGTAAATATTCCTGTTTCTCAGAGGACAACGGTGAGCCGTGAACTTTTGTTGGTTCACAGTAGAGACGTTGAACATCTTGATAGGATCCGTGCGATCGATCAACTGATCGAACACGCAAGAGAAGAGCTAGAATAAGAAGTGCAGGCACAAGAAGAATGGACCATGGTCTATGCGTACGACGGCCAGCGCACACAGCAGCGCCCTGTCGTGGCCGGACATAGGCAAGCTGTGGAGGCCCTCGATTCCGGATCAAAAGAAACACGTGCATTCTAGGGAGGAGAAGCGTGATGGGCTTGATATATGCCTTGGTCGCGTATGGTTGAGAAGTGGATGGGACACTGCGAGCGATCAAATAGACTGGGTTGCAGCGGATTTGCCAGACCATGCAAGCGAGACGTACGGACGAACCTGTCTCGCCGTTGGGATCATGAGAACGTCGAGACAATGAACATCAACTCCAGAGCGCACGTGTTAGTATCGAATACTATCTGTGCTTCGCTTGCTACGACCTTTGAGCCAACGTGTGGATCGATGAGTTTAATGAGACAGCCTGAGCTGCGGGAGTGCAATGAAGTGCGCCACTAATAATTGTTTTGGTCGCCTTGGTCGCCTGTACAACTGAACGCTCAAACGTTCAAGTAGGCTGGTACCCAGGAGGCTGCGACAGCCGCCAGTGATAATAATCCCATATCTCCGCCAAACTTAGTAAGTCGACAACTGCGACCGTGGAACCGGGTGCGCTGATCGCTTTGGGCGCCTTGATTGGATGACAAGTTCCTATGATACCTAATACCCTTCTTAGATTTCAACGATCGCCCACTCACAAAGTTCATCCGTCCCTACTAATCCATCCGAGTATTGTATCAAGCAGTGATTTAGGTGTACAGTCCTGTTTTTGTTCATTTTGAATACATTCCACAGTGCTACTAGTATATGAGTCGTTCTTTGGTACCGACAACGTGACTCTAACCGTGACATTTTTCGTAGACTCATTTATATGGCTTGGTTTTATACGTCCGTGATTCTGTCATCTTCGTTCCAATCCATGCTCATTGCATTTCAGTGTGCAGTATTACGATAATCCAGCAGGAACTTAATGCCCCAGTCACTAATTGATTGTTCGAATCCCCCTGCAATTACCACCTCTCATTCCTCCCATTACCCCGAACAAATTTCCTCACCTAAAAGCTATTGTTTGCTGTCGAACAATCATGCCTGCTCTTCGCACTCACGGTACTCCCTCTCAACTTGAATGTGAGTCTCCCCGGAGTCCCCTCGATCAGTTCGTCATCATCGCCATCAGCATCTGACCACTCACCACCACTCACCGGCGCCAGGCCGATCTATCTATCCAAAACGATCAGCCAACAATGGAAGGTGAGAAGCGTCTGTATTGGGAAGAGTGTACCCCAATTACGTCTATTCAGAGCAAGGATCAATAAGGGGAGATGTGGCGAAGAAGGCGACCTCGAGTCCAGTATCTCCTTCCTCCTCTGTGCGTCAGCAAAACCACGATCGTTCAGCATCGGCTCCTACACCACCGCCTCGACAGACCATCCAAATGCCGTCGGTTTACATGCCGTCGTGTGCAAGGCCGGGGTGTATGACCTCAGGGCGATGGTATCCGAGACCGTCCTCATGCTTCAGCACTGCACTGAATTTCTGATGGATTTTCTAAGTGCTAGGACATACTCCCCGACACCTGCATATTCTGTCACGAGTCTCTTCGTATCGCAACAAACCGAACGTCGATGTCGAACTTCGTTAACCCCGTGCGTCTCGGGTACATGCCCACACCTGCTACTAATTGTGATTTTGCATGCCGTGACAGTAGGTCTTAAAGGTCCTGCCAGTGGTCCTTTGGTTGAGATAGAAGGGATAAAGTTACGGAGTGTAGTGAACATTGTTCTTACAACAGTTGTGCTGCCACTTTATGACTTTGTCTATGTACATATCTACACTACTCGGATTCGGACGAAGCAACGTCAAGTTCCCAGTCATCATGAACAAAAGTATTCACTAAGTCTACCCGTGTTAGCAGTAAGAAAAATAACCAAGGTAAAACTTACGGTTCATGGCACGCTCCCCACTCGCTGACGGCCTGCGGCAATCCTCAGGCTCGGAGCACGCTAGCTCTGTATAGTACCCGCTCTTCCTGACAGCCAATCGTACACACCCAACATGGTACTCTGCTTCCACAACATTTTGTTCCGCCCGTTCGACTTGCATACGGTCGTACTTGAGGCGCAACAGGTCACGTTGGACCATATAGCCTGCGAGATCCTTTTGGATGGTACGTATGTGGCGATCAATTCGTGCAGCCGCTATCAACAGCTTGGCTTCAGATGGGTCATGAGGTAAGGGTATTTGCTTCCTGTGAGGCCCAGAAAGTAGCTGCCGAAGTCGAGTAAGTCTCGAGTAAGTCTCGAGTCACTAACAAAGCTGTAAACGAAGTGAACTTACTTTGGAAGTACTAATTGCCTGATCATTGAACGTATTATCTAGGTTTAGCTCCATGGACTCTTGCTTAGGACTCATGCAATAGCTAACGACGGAAGACATCAAGGTTGAGAGACGTGGGCGTATGGCTACGATAGGTCTTGCAATGCACAGTGACGAAACGCCAGTGAGGTGAGTTGTATGTAATTACGGCGCAGTGTTTACGTCGGCTATCGTGATGTTACTTAACTTTTTAAAATGTCACCTTGACTGGTTCCATGCCTCGAGCGAAAACGAGACGACTACGACGTGTGGAAAAGCTCATATTTTGCCCAGATTGTGGCAGGCGCTTTTCAGACGAAACCAACCTCCTCCGGCACATAAATCAACCCTCTAATACCTGTGGTTCTTTCATCCGAGCCGACTCGCCAGTCTTCCAAGTCGACCGTGATATCCCGGTCCAAGCAGCCATCAATTCGCCTCGTCAACTTCATCCTCACCCAGACTCCCCTCTTGGCACTCGCCTCGACGACTTGGATGATCATGCTTTCCAGGATTTTGACATGGATCTTTTCCCTGACGGTCCTGACCCGAACCCCGACGACGACGACGACTGCGTGGAATATCACCCACGTACATCCCCTGCATTCCCTGGAGGCAAGACTTTCATGGACCATTTCTTTGCTGACCAATATGCTTCGCTGCGTCGGGAGAATGTGTTTTATCCCTTTGCTTCGCAGGAAGATTGGCAAATTGGATCATGGCTCCTGCGCTCGGGTCTGAGCATGGCCGCAATTGACACTTTTTTGTCATTAAATCTGGCAAGTTTTCACTCCATTTACACCTATCACTTAATTCGTGATGACACCTGAACAGATCAAAAAACTTCCGATCTCGTTCAAGACGGCGAAGCAATTGCGTCTGCGCGCAGAGATGCTACCATCTGGACCCCGCTGGAAGTCCCAGCCAATACGCACATCTGTTCCAACGAAGCGTGCCGTTACGCTATTCTATCGAGATCCGCTGGAGTGCGTTCAAGCCTTACTCAGCCACCCGCTCCTCGAACCCCACATCTCGTTTGTTCCTCGGAAGGTATGGTCGACAGCTGCTCGGTTGGTCCGCGTATATGACGACTGGCTCTCTGGAAATCACGCTTGGGAATTACAAGTATGTACGATTGCGATCATTATATTGCTCGTTTAGTTACTTTCCCCGCTACTACAGAACACCTTGCCACCTGACTCAACGCTGCTAGGCATTGTGCTATCCTCCGACAAAACGAATATATCGGTAATGTCTGGAAATCGAATGGCACACCCCCTCCTCATAAGTCTTGCGAACATCAATCCTGACGTTCGGAGTAAAGGCTCGTTGGATGCCTACGTCCTTCTTGCGCTCCTACCGGTGCCTTCGTTTATTCACAAGAAGTCACGAGTCCGTGGACTGTTGGCTGACCGTTTATTTCACCAGTGTCTAGATATCGTCCTACGTCCTCTAAAAATTGCTGCCACAGTTGGTATCATGATGAGCGACCCCATCGGTAACCTTCGCTACTTCTACACACCCCTCGTTGCGTACATCGCTGATACGCCCGAACAAAGCTTGCTTTCGTGCACAAGCATAGCAGCGTCTCCGGTCTCTATCGCGACATCTAAGCAATTTGGCGACAACACTATTCATCCCCTTCGCACCGGTGATCAAACAAGGAACGAAATTCATGCAATTTGTGCAAAATGTGATCCAGACGACTTTATCAAATTTCTGAAGTTCGCGAAGTCATCCGGCCTTAATGGTGTATGCGATCCCTTCTGGATCGATTGGCCCTTATCGGAACCAGCAAGTTTCTTGAAGCCAGAACCGCTTCACCACTTCCACAAATTTTTCTTTGACCATGACTTAAAGTGGTGTATTGTTGCTCTAGGCGAAGCTGAGATTGACTACCGGTTTACTCTCGTTCGGACGCTAGTCGGATACCGGGCGTTCAAAGAGGGCGTTACCAAACTGAAACAAGTAACTGGGCGGGATCATCGCTCCATGCAAAGATATATTGTCGCCATCATCGCCGGTGGAGTTCCTTCGCGATTCCTCACTGCCATTCGAGTGCTTATGGATTTTCGCTACCTCGCTCAGATGTCCTCCTTTGACGAGCATATCTTACAGCTACTGGACGAATCCCTACAATCCTTTCACCATCACAAAGATGCCATTATTGCTGCTGGCGGACGCTCCGAACATTTCAACATCCCGAAACTCGAACTTCTTCAACATGTCGCACCTTCTATTCCGGAGTCGGGTGCTGTAATGCAGTGGAGTGCAGATGTGACGGAGCATGCACACGTCACCGAAGTCAAGAATCCTGCACGCTCGGGGAATAATCAAAACTACTACTCACAGATCGCTCGTCACCTGGATCGCAGCGATAAATGCTTGCGGTTTAACCTTGCAACAAACATTGCAACTACGTCTGGGCTGGGCCACCAACCGAGTAATGACGAGGACGACGAGAATGAACTTGAGGAGGAGCACGAACCAGATGAAGAGATGCAAAATTCGTTACTCTCCAATTCTGCGACTCGCACAGTCACAGACTACTTTCAGATCGCTCATGCGCTAGCTAACGATCCACGTCGTTCGGTACCACTGCCCTTGCGAACATTCGCCTCATCCACTACGGCATTTCACTTGGCCCTCAAGCCCTCTCTACTCATGACCATTCCCGAAGCTTCCGAATACTTCGCGCTTCCCGATCTCCATGACGCCATCAGAGAATGTTTGCGTCATGACTTGAGTGATGAGGCAGGAGGGAGACCAACTATCGCTCATCTCATCCTCCCATCGGAGAAGTTGCAGATCTGGTCGAAAGTCCGAGTGCAGCTACGGACTTGGCACAAACCAGAATCAGTAGAGCCTGCACAGACTCTCATCGTTTCTCCTGCTTCACAGCGCTACCCTGCCGGGTATTATGACTGTGCGATCGTCAGCCCGACAGCAGAAAGTAGCTGGCCTGATGGCGGTTTAAATGGTATGCACACGTGTTATTTCTGACGTTCCGTCTCGTTGACCTGATCCGACTTACAGGGCATCAGGTCATACAACTTCGTCTTGTTTTTCGCGTCTGTGGCCTCAACATGTTTCTTGCCTATGTTCAACGGTTCCACGTCTCACCTGACACCGACCCTGCATCTGGTTTGCATTCCCTAAAGCGTGAGACAAGAAGGGATGGCTCACGCATTGGAGACGTCATTCCTCTGGCTCACATCCGTTCACCCGCCCACATCATCCCACGCTTCGGTAGGACAGCAAATGAACGCTTGACTCCCGATACCAGCAGCGAGCTCTCAACCCTGTTCTGGCTCAACAAGTATTGGAATAAACAGTTCTACTACTCCCTCACGCTTTAACTTATCTGTTTTCCGTCAGTACTATATATGAATTGTCATCGTTATGTTGAAGCCGGAGTTGTCCCTTCCATTGTTACTTAGGATAATAATAGGCCGGTTTCAAACGTTCACATCATGATGCGGTGCCCCGCGAAAATATTTGTCATATTCCCGAACGGTACGGCACGTTATGATCTGATCCGGGCAGCCACAAACATATAGCAGCCGGGAGCCGCTTACACCGTCCAGGCCATCATGTTATTCTTGCCATCGACGAGGGAAGCAGCTG
>JBBPOK010000484.1:0-22734 GCA_038091415.1 Leccinum variicolor
CTACTCCTACTACATTTCTATTTTGGGAATCTTCTTCATTATATGTTTTTGCCCTCATTCCCCTGCTTTCCCCTTGCTTGATACATTGATTGAGTGTGTATATTTAGTATAATCTCCGCTATTAATGATGTCATTCCGTCCATAAACAGTAATGATACACCTAATTCTGAGTTGAATGTCATTTTGGAGGAGGGATTTACAGAAAATATCAGAACAACAGACTTAGAGGATAGGGGAGGAGGAGCAGTGTCAGAGGATGTTGCCAAAGACGGGACACAACAAGCCAAATATTCATTCCAGGACTCCATGGAGACTACTGGTTGGTAGTTTGTAAGTTGTAAATGGCCGGTTGGTTGACACAGGTAAGCTTAAGCTCAGGCTTCACTGGCGCTAATCAACCTTTAAGATGTGCCAGACAGGAACATCAACCTTACACAGTGTCAATACCATGGAATCTCTGTCTATGAACACACACCCATCCAGTCTGGGTTCATATCCCATACCTCCATGTTGGATTTAAGGTTGTGTGAATACTTGTGAACTCGCTTGTAGAATATGAGTAGGGCATATAGGTCTTTGCAATGACCAGAGTGTCCGCAATGCTACTTTGACAATCAAGAAGCCAAGATTGTTCAAAACATTATAAAACTACAAGCAGTGGGTTCCATTCACCAAGACCGTTTCGTGCACAGTTGGCGTGTGCCACATAGATAGCTAGCACCAGGAAAATCTTCTTCATCAAGTGTACCTACAGTTGATCAGACTCTAATAACTGTCAGAGTTAACACGAAATCATACCTTTGCGAGGAATTAAGGGCACCCAACTGAAAGTGTTGGCATACTCTTGAGAGGAGAAAGGGTTGAGATATTTCCAACGGCCATCCTTGCACAAAACAAGCTTTGCTTGATATAGGATGTTATATAGTCCATGTTCGGAGAGGATATTGCATAGTCACCGAAGAAGGTGATGACCTTGGCATCAACACCATCTACCAATCTGAGTGTCGTCAGCTGACAAGTTTCTTCTAATAACAACAAGAACAAGACCTGTTTTAGGAGCTCTCTTCTTGAATCATTGCCAAACCTCCTCAATTGTGGGTTCTATAGGAACCTCAAAGTCAATCACTGCTTCGCTTGGCGGAGGCATGTCGGAAACCTTCAAAGATGTTCAGTACCTAAACGGACCGTCCGTCAATGTCAGACCACACATGATGCAACGTGTGGTGACCAACCCAGAATAAAACACTTTGTTCCAAGTTCTTCTCATTGTGACATGCGTCAATGAGCGAGAAGTGGCTAACGGCACAACTTCCTCAACAACAATTGTGGCAATGTGACATAGTGACTTAGTTTGTGAGAGAGGAGCAACAATCAGGTGAAAGAACATTGAAGAAACACATGGTATGGCAGATCCAGTAGAAGATGGTGAGAATGCAGCAGAGGTGGACACTATTAATGTCCTGCGTGACGAGATGACTACAGATGTCGAAGAGGAACCTGTTCACACCCACCGGACAGAAGCATGGCCTAAAAAGGCTGGTGCTTTGACCAAAATGGAGTCAAAGTTGTGCAAGGAATTTGGTCAGGATGTACTTGATACAGCCGATGCACTTGCCAGACAGTTGGGAAAATTGAGATGGAGTGTGTTCTATTGGAAACAGGATTGATGATACAGGCTGGGCAGTCACCCAATCTGAGGAATCAGTACCGTGCCTGGCATGCAAGTACTAAATCAAAGATGGAGCAAGGTATGTTACATATTGGTATGTTTGAGTATTGAATGGTATTCACATTTTATAGGAAGTTGCTGACTACGCTGAATGAAAGGCCAGTGCCAATCAACAAACCACAAAATGCAGAGTCTCAGCCATAGCTGCCCATAGCATCCCAATAGTAGCACATAGCATCCTAGCTACATAGCAACCACAGCAGTATAGCAACCAAGCTCCATAGTAACCATAGTAGCACATAGCATCCCAGTGTCACAGCAGTGTAGATACTAACCAGAAACAGCATTTCCAGATAGTCCAGGCACACTAACCAGAACTAACAAAGCAGAAATCCTAACCAAGACTAACCAATGTCTTTGCCGATATTCCTAACCCAGCCTAACATTGTGTTGCCTCCTAACCAGGTCTAACCATTAACACCAATATTCCTAACCCAGACTAACATTGGTTTGCCTCCTAACCTGGACTAACTATTGATTTGCCTGATACTAAGACCAATATTCCTAACCCAGACTAACATTGATTTGCCTCCTAACCAGGACTAACCAATCTTTACCTCCTAACCCAGACTAAGAAAATATTCCCATGATTGACATCCATGATCACCCATTTTTTCCGATTTTTCCCACCACTAAGTGCTCAGTTACTTCTAACTCTGGCTTTGCCAATATTCCTAACCAAGGCTAACATTGTTTTACCTCCTAACCTGGACTAACAAACATTTGCCTCCTAACCCAGACTAAGAAGATATTCCCATGATTGACTTCCATGATCTCTGATTTTTTCTGATTTTTCCCACCACTTTTTGACTTCACAGAAGCTAATCTATGTTTTATCAACATAAATCTCGAGATTGGCTATATCTCAGCGGTGTGATGTCCGATCTGCGCGATCCATGGCTCGGATTGGAGCTATCCATTCCCACTACATATCCCCCAGTGGTGTCGAGCCATGGATCGGACGCGTTGGGTTGCGATAAGCACAAATGCTCATTGACAATTTCTTCGAAAATGACATCTGACACTAAAACACTTATATCTCGGCTGCCTGTGATCAGAATCATGTGATCCGTGATTCATATGAAAGGTAATCGTCCATACTATCGCCAATACAGCCACTACTAAGCGCGCAATTCCCACGGTACAAATCTGCGGATCAGTTTCTTGGTTAGTGTCTGGTTAGTGCTTTGTTAGTACCTGGTTAGGATTCCAGCTTTGTTAGTTCTGGTTAGTGTGCCTGAAAATACTTTGTTAGTGTCTGGTTAGGATCCCTACTTTGTTAGTTGTGGTTAGTGTGCCTGGACAAGCTTGGTTAGTGTCTGGTTAGGAGTCATGCCTGGTTATGCCTTGTTAGTATGGCTGGACATGCTTTGTTAGTGTCTGGTTAGGATTCCTGCTGTGGTTCTATAGCAACTCATAGCTCCATAGAGTCCCAGATCCCAAGAGCCATAGCAACCCATAGCTCTATAGCAATTGGGTAGCTGGACAGCACTCTATAGCACTGTCCAGACTGAACCTAGCTGGGGAGCTATGAGACTATGCAGCACTGTCTAGCTCTTTACAGATGAGAGTAGTTTGCTGATCAGTGTATATGACATTGCCTCGTCCATCAAACAACAACAGCTTAGGAAGGAGTTGGAAGTCAAGCCTGATGAAAACATTGTACATGGGACGGCTGCTCTGAGGGTGAAGTGTGCTGCAAAACAATTGTCATCACTTGGAAGATTGACAGATACTTCAGTGACTTCATGCCATATTAATTTATATACAGGCTTTTGCATACAACAATATGGAGGACATTGAGGTGATCGCCCCGGGCTTATAGTCTATATAGGGATAGACAATGAAGCGTGAAAGGGTGCAGCATTCTTTGGTGGCAGTGACCGTGCACAGTTTTTGTTGAATCACTTGAATGTATCTGTGAGGGCTGCTTTGGACATGTTGGAAACTTGCCCAAGTCAGTTATTTGTTTGCTTTACTCCCTCATAAATTTATTGATCATTACATTAACAGAGCTACAAAGTTGACTCGGTCAACACTTCGTGCCTCTGTGATGGAGCTATTTGGAAAGGACATTGGCACTGATAGTTTACTCCCACTGGGAAAAATGAGCACGAACACACATGATGAAGCTCAAACAATGTTGAGCAACATCCTTGTTTGCAAGCTTGGTAAGTAATCAATGTGTCTGTTTAGTAATATCTAATGCTCAGTGAAGCAACCGAAGTCCCGCCGGACTATCGGACTAGCACTCAGGGGCTGACGACCATACTTGGAAGAAAAAAGGATTAAAATGGAAGCGAAGGACTTTGACAATATGCTAAAGAGGTCAAAGCTGGGTCTACCAGCTATGACCGACTCGAGTATTTATACAAGTGGACTAATCTACATACAGGTGGACTACATGAGGCATTACATACATACATACTTAAGTGACATCGAGGAGAAGGGTTGAGGGTTAGATCACCTGACCTTAGTCCGGGTGTTGGTATGTCCGGACTCTAGTCCTGACTGTCAGTGATGCCGGACTGTGCTCCGGACTGTGATCGGTAGGTCAGACTAGAGGTGATTTACAACACTCAGTACCATTTAACACTGTTCTTGAAGGAGTGGAACATCAAACTCAAGACAAAGACATTCTCCTGGGTTAGATGGTGTCAGTATGCTACTAAGTTGAAGGTTTGTCTGGTCAATTGGGATGAAGATGCAGCTGTTCCAGGCATCAATTGCCATGTGAAGTTCCTTGGCCTCACTGTCTTATGTAACATGCTGGATCCATTCAACGAGAAAACCGACTCAGATAGTGATGACTCATTGGCAACAGCTGTCTCGATTGTTCCATGGGATTGGGGTAAATGCATATTTTTATTGTCATCGTCAATTTTTATATATTTTGTTTTAGAACACCGTCTCTTGCATGACACCAATCATATCTGGCAAATAATTCCCTTGGTTCAGGGAACTAGTGGCAAGGTGTTGCTCATTGTAGGTGATGGTAGTGGTGTGAAAAAGGTGCAGAAGAGGGCAAAGTCCACTGTGGTGAACATCATTCACCTTCAGGATCATGACTCCAATGAGGAGGCCAGTTCTCCTCCACCCCATCATAAATTCCATTGTGTCAGGCCAGGTGTTAGGCCAGATGACACATCTGAGTAGGCACCAAGCAATGAACCAACCATAATTCGGAGGACTGCAATCCACCAGGGTGACAGTAATCACTCTGATTGTGAAGGCAGGACAGAAACTGCTGCCAATGTTGCTCCTGCTCCTCCTCGTGCCCCATCTCATGCCCCATCTCATACTCCACCTGGTATTCACATTCCGCACACATCTCAGGTTTCCCATGCTCGTCCTTCCTCTTATGCACCAGTTGTTCCAACCAGATCCTGTAATGTCTCCAATGTTCTCCATTGGCTCCATTCTTGCACTCAGGCTGCTCCATTATCATTTCAATATCTTTAGTCCTGCCCAATAATCCATATGGCTATCCAATACCATACATGCCACAGATGGGCATGTATCAGCCCAATTATTCTTATCCGATACCAGCAGGCAATATAATGCCTGGCCCCTCAAGGCTTCCGGATCAATTTGCCATCTAGAAAGAAGGAGCTAAGCAGGAATGAGTCGTTTATTCATGTAGTTTGATGATTTGTAATATATATTTTGTAATTGTCAAGTTGTTAATCCTTTGACTTTCCACTTTCATCCAAAGTTACATGTGAGTTCCACATGATGACCAGTAAGAGTCTCATCTTTATTTCAGTTATGGAACTCCCACTTGCCATTTGTGGGATTCCCATCTCTATTTCAAGGGAATCCCACAATAGCGAGTAGGAGTCCCAGCTTCATCACATGGGAATCCTACACATGGCAAGTGGGAGTCCCAGGTGTATCACATGGAATTCCCACATATCTTCCAAAGGAATCCCAGCTCCATCACATGGGAGTCCCACAAGAGTCTGGGAGTCCCAGTTTCACCAATTGGGATTCCCACACAATAACCCAGTAGTTTTATTTGGAAATTCTAGAACTCATGTGGAATTATGGCAATCTAATGATTCCAATTCAATGGACCAGGCCCATGCTATACCAATCCCACAATTGGTCAGTGGAAGGCTTGAAAGCCCCATTGATGCATTGGTTCAGTCACAGGTAGCACCTTTAATGTCATATCTACAACACACATTAGGGATAAAAATAAGAGGGTTTGTAACAATGGACAGATGAAAGATAAGTCAACCGTCAGAGTACAGGCTATTAGTACTAGATAATCTATTGTACACCACTATGACATGAACATGTTGTTGCTGCCACAGTCACATCGTGACCAGTACCAGCACCAGCCTTGCTGCCCCTTTTGCCTCCACGACCCCTTCCACGCCCCTTTGCAGATACAGTTTCAACAACGACAGCCAGCGCCAGATCAGACTCCTGGCCCAATGTGTAATCCTCTGCCTCGAATGTTAGCTCTGGCAGATTGCCACTCTGTTGACCAATACCGGCATGCAAATCATTGAGGAACCAGATCTCTGAATCCTCTACCACAAAGCTGAGGGTTGAACCTGAGCTGATAGCGGGATCTTATCTGCCATGATATCTTATAGGTCCCATTGCACATCAGAGTCCACATCCGGTGGGAGGGCTGCCCACCAACGTTACTGTGAGTGGTACATGTCGAGCAAGCGCAAGCACCCATCCCAGGCATCCTCTGCTCATAAGAAATGCAAGGACGCAAAGGAGGCGTCACAGCCGTCATCAAGCACTTGACCCTGTGTAGCGAGGCGCCGGGATTCTACTATGTCAAATTTGTCACATCCGAGTCATCTATGTAAATTTTCCAAATGATGCATTGAATTTACGTAGCTGCATCAAGTCACGCTGTTCCGCCAGCTGAAGATTCAATTGAGTCTTATGTTATCCCTTCTGCGACTTTACCCATGATCTTGCTTATTGACTCAGCGATCACCTATATTGCTTTGCGCTCAAACATGCATTCTACATGACCTCGCCGTGCCTACGGACCAATTAGTCAAGAAAAATCTTCCGGCCAGTACAAAACGACTCAAAAATTCAACCTCGGCACCATGACTTGTCCACCTTTCATCAGTCATCACTATGGCTCACAAACCCAAGGCTCCGACTGCTCCAACTTCAACAGAATTTACATCCAAAAGCTCAGCTGCTAGATGGGCAGGTCAAACTAAATGCACTGGCACTATGGAGAAAGGGCCAGTGGCATGGGCACGTGCTGCTCCACGTTCCCATTCTACTCATGTCCCAACTGTTCCAAAGGGGGAAGAGTTCAATTTAGATGTGTCCAACGTGGAAACTGAGGACGAAGAAATCCCCAGGGCTGACCCCCCTGTTGCTGGCCCATAGCCTTCTCGAACCGGAGTATACGACACGTTCATTGATCCGTCACAGACTCAGTCGATGAAGACCGCAAGCACAGCTGATGTTCAATACTTCTTCGAGCGGACAGAGGAAGGATCCATTTGTACTCATTGCAGGTAATTTTTATTCTTCAATATCATTGATTCACTCTGAACGAACGACCCTTCAATTTTGGGGATATCCACGACACCGACCCAGCTGATTCTATGCAGCGAAGTCCGGCACCTCTACGCTCCGTGGCCACCTCGACCATTGGCACCTGCACGAGTATCTGGAACTTGTCGAAGCATGCAACTGGCCAATTTGGCTGGACAGCGTCAGGAAGGTGCTTTTGCTTGGTTATAATCTAACCGAATTGCGACAGACCGTGGCGGAGGGCGGTATGCTTGAGGGGCTTCGGACGCAAATGTCGGCAGCTAGTCAGGCAGGTATGGAAAACACTTGCAATCGAGTGTCCATACCTGCCTACTCGAAGGAGGAGTTTCACAGACTCCTTATTTCTTTCATCGTGGCCAATGACCAGGTAAGTGATTTAAACATATATCAACTGTGATTCCCAACTCAACTGAGCAGTCCATCAACATTATCAAGTGCAAAGAGTTCAGAGAACTTATCCTATTCCTTCGGGAAAGTCTCCTTGATTCCGATATCCCTCATCAAACGAGCCTCCGCAACAAGATCATAGGAACTTGGAAGCACTATCTCTCAAGTCTCAGTAAGGAACTAGGGGTACATTTTTTTTCTTACTTTGTCCCATCCTTTAACTTACTTGCTTAGTAGGATGCGATTGGACAAATCTTGTTTATGGCCGACACTTGGTCAGCTAGCAACAGGGCAGGCTTCCTCGCCATCACTGCTCATTGGATTGCCGCCGACACCCACAACAATTTGGAGATGAAATCTGCTTTGATCTGCTTTACGAGGTTAAAGGGGAAGCACAACGGTAATTTGTTGGTGCTGACAATTCTGGCTCTCCTCGATCGTGTTGGTGCCACGTGCAAGGTTCGTACATCTACACTCATTGTTCATTTATTACTAACTGCGAAATTTACAGGTCAGGCACTTCTCCATGGATAACGCAAGTAACAATGACACATGCATGCGGCATCTAGAGGTATTACTGTGTGCCCGAGACATTGACTTCGACGCACATGACCAACAGATAAGATGTTTTCCACACATCATACACATATGTGTCAAGCATGTCGTCAACTGTTTCACGGCTTCCATTCTCGACGAAGCCATACAAGAATGGTTCGATTCCTTTCCGAATGAAGCTGATCACAAAGACTATGTTGCTGCGCTCGAGAATAATCCCATCAAGATGGCCCGAAGTATCATCATTGCTGTCCGTTCATCCGGCCTCCGTCGCGATGACTTCTTGGATACTATCAAGCTTGGAAACTCCAAGAATTGCTTTGAACCTTCAACCAACCCGGTTTGACGTCTTCCAGAACACGAGTTGAAACGCAACGTCAAGACGAGGTGGGATTCCACATATGCTATATTGGACCGCCTGATTGAAATGCGCTCGGCGAGTTACACTTACCGGACATTTACTTACTATCCCACTGACCTGTGCTAGGCCGTCGACTACTTCCTGGTGCTACCCAATCACCGTGATCTGAAGAAGTTGAAGTTATCGGAGTGGCAATGGCGAGTGTTGGAAGACTTTCACAGAATTCTAGATGTGAGTATTGTATATGAGGTCTACATTGGACACTTGCTAACGGTCAACTCCATCAATCCCTCATGTAGTCCAACACCGAGTCTCAGGCGACAAATTGCCCCGTCTGGGTCTGTCGGTTCCTTATTTTGAGTTGTTTATGACTGGATGGGAAGAGCTCCATGACAACAAACCCCGTCTCAAGCCATGGGTAGATGTTGGGCTCAAGTGGGCCAGTAAATATTATAGTTGCATGGACGATACTACTGCGTATGTGATCGCAATGTGTATGTATTCTCATCGATCGTAAGGCATGTGCTAATTCTTCATTATACTAGTTGTTGAGCCCTCCATTCGGATGAGTTGGATCGACGAACATTGGGACATGGAGTACATTTTAAAGGCAAAGAATATTGTCTTGGATATGGTATGTGTTATTTCTATTTCCCTACGAACACACTAATGGTCCTATTAAGATGCATCAATATGCTGATCGACTACCCCGAGAACCGCCTGCAGAAGAAAACCAACCTTGCTTCCAAGACTTTGATGCCATCGCCGCTCGGTTACGCATTAAAGACATGGGAGGTCGAAGAAATGTCCGAGAAGCGGTTAACACAGTCGACAATGAATACCAATCGTACACAAAAGGCACTTTGACGAGACAGGGTGAAAGGGCTTTGAAGTTTTGGGACGTACGTTCCTCGCTCACCTCGGTATAGATTGAACAACTGACACTGACAAATACATCTAGGTAAATCGTAAAACATATCCTATCCTTTTCGTGATCACAGTGGATTACCTTCCGATACAAGCGTCGGCCGTTCCATGCGAGCGTATATTTTCTTCTAGCTCAGAAACAGATATGAAGAAGCGCAATAGGATCACCCTGACCCTTCTTAAGGCACTCCAGATGCTCAAATATCACTACAAGAAGAAGCGGCTCGATTTCTCTCACGATGCAGCTGTGAGCCAGTGGGAGGTCATGGATGACCCTGAAGGACCCGTGAATGCCGACCGGACTGGGCTTCAAGTCGAGGATGTGAGGGATGCCATCAATAGGCTCATCTAAGATGTCGATAGTGAAGAAATGGTCGTTTCCGAACTACTACAGAGTCTATAGTAGCCTTTGTATGTTCTATGATATGTTCTATGATAGTTTGTCGTGCTTAGTACTATATTCGTGCCTCAAATTGTTTCTCACACTGATCCTTGTTCAAACGTTCAAACGTGTACATACCTCCCCCGCCTTGCCCTCGTTCAAACATGTATATCCCTCCTCCCCTTGCCCTCGTTTTGTCGTTTATATCAATGACCCTCGTCTGTGGCAACTACCGATTCAAATTGGGGGACAAACTCAGTTCTGGGGCATCTGGTATGGAATTCCTTCTATCTTGTATGGACTGTCTGTTTAACTTACAACTTGACACTGTGCAGGAAGTGTCTTTCGAGCCTCCAACTGCACTGGTCCCTGCCGTGAACTCGTTGTGAAGATAAGCAATACAGGCTTCAACAATCGCTCACTGGACCACGAACATCACATTCTCTTGGATACTTGTCCCAAGCCTTGACAAGGTATGGACTAAAAATAGGTCAGCAAGTGTGTTGGGAGGAATCACAAACAGTGTATCCACAACTTGATGAGAGAGCACAGTGACTCGAGATGGGGCAGCGGCAGTGGAGGTGATGTGAGATGGGGCGGGCGATAAGCGAGTGGTGGCAAGGAGGTGATTGACACTGGCACAAACACATGTGCAACCTGTAAAATGGAGGATCCGCGCACTGCCTGGAAGATACAAATGGCCATCTGGGCCTCAAGTTAGGATGCCAGCATGAATGTACCCATTGATGTAAGGGCATTGTTGGAAGTGGTTTTGTTTGTCGCAAAACACATGCGTGGTTGGTTTGATGAATAACTTCGGCATTGTTGGGAGGGGTGGTGTGAGAATGAGCGAACCAATGTGATCAGAGATGGAGATTGATTGTGAGGGCCTATATAGTCTAGGAAATGGGGTAGAGTGATGGTTGTATCAGAGTCACCACTGAAAGCTGGTGCACCCTCAGAACTTCGGAATGGCAGCTGGAACTTCAGAATTGCCATAACAGGGCAATAAAAATCCAAAAATCCAAAAATAAAACAGAAAATGTAGATAAGATGGTGATAAAAACAAATTATGACTTGAATGTGGTGCTGAAAATGAAATGAAATGGAATAGGCGGTATGGACAGAGTATTATGTAAATGGTGGCAATGCAAAAAAAAAAAACAAATCAGAATGAGTGGGACAGACGGAATATGCAAACAGTGGTGTCAGACAGAACAAAGTGGCGGAACATGATGTGAAATTGAATTGAATCAAAAGGAATATGTGAAAAATGAAGTTGAGGCTCGGCTGAAGGTATCTGGTTACCTTGAAGATCCCTCATGGTGGGCTCCAGTTGTAGATACTCAATAAGGTGTGAGTAGGAGTGGGAGTGGGACTTGTCCCAGAGATCCTGTAGATCAGGTAGTGGTTAGACAAGGGTTCCGAGTGATGAAAACGAGTAGCTGGCAAGTTTCCAGTTGAGAAAACAGAGGTCCGGAGTGCAGGAAAGCGGACTGGACTGGCTGACTGGCGATGGGGAAGGTGAGACATGGGTGTAAGATGGCAAGGGGACATTTGTGGAGGTGAAAATGAGAGAGAAAAACATAGATTTCTATTCTAATGCAGAGAACAGGATTTTATAGTCTTGAGCACAACTCGAGACTACTAACAAACTACAAAAGAAGTATAAATAAACTCTAAATAATCTGAGAAACAATAATGTAGTGAAATCAAAATAGTCTGAGTGTGTTGGGAGTGTAGGAAACACGGACCCCACCAGACTGGACCGGACTAGCGGAGGCTTGGAAAATTGGCGGACAAGGGTCAGACCAGACTGGAGTAAGTTGGAATGTGAGAATGGGACAATAGAAGTGGTAATCAGGGCCCCATATCTCTTCAGGGAGCATCTGAGCTCCATATTGTGCTCCCCCTTATCTCAAATTATCACTCATCATATATCTAAATCATGGAAAGGAATCATGGGAATACTTTGTTAGTCTGGGTTAGGTGACAAATATTTGTTAGTCTAGGTTAGCAAGCAAAACATTGGTTAGTCTGGATTCAGAGGCAAATATTGGTTAATCCAGGTTAGAAGATACAACAATATTAGTCTGGGTTAGGAATATTGGCAAAGCACTAGTTAGTTCAGGTTAGGAGGCAAAACAATGTTAGTCTGGGTTAGGAATACCGGCAAAGCACTAGTTAGTCCAGGTTAGGAGGCAAAACAATATTAGTCTGGGTTAGGAATATTGGCAAATCTGGGGGGAGCTAGAGAGACCTGGAAGACCTGGAGTGCATGGAGAATTCTGTCACGAGCCGTCACATGTGGAATGGTGTGAAGGTCAAAAAGACTGATTTGCTAATGAGTTTCTTGCCAACTTGGGGGCCCAGTCATAGAGCACCATTGACAAATGTCAGACTTGTTTACTTCATCTAGCACTGCACTCATACAATTGTTTTCTTCATTATAGGCATATGTACATCATGGTAAACTGTTCAAATTTAATTGAGGTGAATACAATGACATTATTATCATCACATTATGGTACACTGATGTGGCACCACGAGTTGATGACTCACATCTTCCTTGTGTCCCCATCCCCATTGTTGTCAAGTTGTCATCCATGTTGCCAGTCAGTGACTCAGTGTCAAGTTGTTGTGCTGATCTTGCACGAGCCGTCTCTATTGTCTCCTAGTTGTGTCTCTGTCCCTATCCTCATTGCATCATCATGCTAAGCTGTTGCACAAGGGAGAGAGAGGGGTCAGATGTTATAGACAAGGATAAAGACAAACCTATGTACCTGTCGTCTCCTTGTCGTGTCCCTGTCCCTGTCTCTATTGTGTTATCATGCTGATCTGTTGTGCAAGGGAGGAAGGATGGTTAGGAAGTTGTGGATGAGGATAATGAAGACAAGTTGTACTGTACTCACTGTCATCTCCTCATTTTATCTATCTCCCTGTTTCTGTCCTTGTCGCATCATCGTGCTGAGCTATTGGAGGGAGGGAGGATGGTTAGAAAGTTGTGGATGAAGATGACAAAGACAAAGACAAGATGTACCGGTACATACTCACTGTCGTCTGCTTGTCATTCCCATGAGTCCTTGTTGTACCTGTTATCTCCCCATCTCTGTCTTTGTCACATTGTCATGCTGAGCTGTTGTATAAGGAGGGGGGAGGATAGTTAGGAAGTCGTGGATGAGGATGACGAAGACAAGGCACACATTATACACACTGTTGACAAGTAATCCCTCAATCTATTCAGCTTGATGATTTTGTCACCTGATCTCAAGATCAATCTTTCTTTGGTTCCTGAGATTCAATCTCAGATATTCTAGATTTTATTTCCTTTGATCTAGATTACAGATTGATGAGATTCTTCTACAATTCATTTCCAAGGATCTATCCTAGATCTTCGAGATCCCTTCATTTTTGAGGATTAATCTTAGATCCTCAAAGACCCTTCTCTAGACTTCTTGATCTTTGAGAACATTCTATCAGAATTTGTATCTCATTTCCAAAGTGCTTCCATTTTGATCAAAGCATACCCTACATCTTACCAGAGATTATCTGATATGTCGGCCCTAAACATTGGCCCTAAACTGTTTACATAATCCTTCTCCTTATTATATAAGGAGAAATTCCACGCATTGGACTTAAGATTCTCTTATCTTTTGTCCACCACCTTTTACTCTCCCTTGCGACCTCTCCCACTTGACTTTATATCTTTCCTCTGTAGCCTGGATCTTTGCTCTAGCTACCAAGACCTCAAGTTCTTCATCTCTGGTCCACTTCCTGAGTATTAGCCTCTTAGGCACATTTACGTCATATATCTCGACATTAACACTCAGATCCCAGAGTTAAGGGAGATCCTTCACATCAAAGTAAAAGAAAACCCTTGAGCAGGTTACCCTCATGAGACCACAACTTGTGGCTACACTGTATTGCTGGATTTGTATGACCCATAAACGAGTTCACTGTGCTGTGGTAGCACTTTGACCTTATTTGAGAGGACACAGCTACTCATTTGTAACAGTATAATACCCTAATCTGCACATATTGGGTCAGTGCACACTTTGAGACTCCAATTTTACCACTCTTAATTGTAGTCCAGATGCGAGATCACTCCAGGAACGATATAGCCATCGTCCTTCCAAGCAGTATAATTACCAAACAGATAGGTTGACAGTTCGATCTCAATTTTGGGTCATCAATCCATAATCCTACTATCGGATTGATCTTTCGGAATTCTACCTTCTGAATATTCCCTAGAAGCCTATACCACTTCCTTTACTCCATTTTCACCCTCACTCCCTTCCAACACCTTTGTTGAGCACAACACCTATTCTTACTCACTCAATTCCTACTCTCTCTCATCTCAACCCTTACCAATTCTCTGACTCCCTGATTAACAACAAGGAATGTCTTTGGGTCGAGAATAAAGAGATTGATGGAACTCCTATCAAGTGGATTTTATCCATGCCAAGTCCAAGTGTCTACACTAGACCATTCACACTCAAGAGTCCAATTTGGTGGCACTACCACTACCAATTTCAACAACTCGATCAGGAGATCTTGAGCTCACAAAGGCTTTGTTTTCCTGTCCATTTCTCCTGGCCAAAGATCCTTGAAACCTTATGGTTTGCGGCTGTTACCAGCAGAGATATATTGGTATTCATAATGAATGCACCAACCACTTCTTAAGTCAAGGTTTCTCTGATGGCCTTTATACCCTCTCATTCAAGAACAAGACTCTCTTCTCTCTAGCCACTTCTATTGGCTATACTCCATTATCCCAGTCTTACAATGATCCCACTATTGCTGCCTGCCTGGTTTATAATGCAGGTTTTGAAGTCATCTGTCAAGATGATTTTCCTTGGACTGAACAAGACATTGCTATGTTCATTTGAGGAAATTTTAGACCCTCTTTTGAGTTCAAAGGTCTACTCAACTTACCCTGGTCTGAGGATCCTAATGATAAAGACATCTTTTTCCAGGAGATTCTAACTATACAGAAATGGAATGAGGAGTTTGATAGGGAGATGAGAAGGAAATACAGGTTACAGCATCCAGTGATCATTTCCACTTCTGAAACCACTACCGCCACCACAGTTGAAGTCACTACAACTTCTTTCTCTTCAATAGTGGTTCAATGAGAATCAGTTATCAGAACTAAAATGACTACTCATTGCTTGGAATTACAAGGTCACTCCTAGAGAAAATAGACGGAGTATGCAAAAACAAGTAAAAGCAAAAATAAGATCTAAATATCCTAGATTAGAGTTTCTCCTTTTGTTGTCATTTTTCCTAAATTTTTCCCTCAAATTTCAGAGTCTTCATGACCTGAGCTTCAACTCAGAGTTGTATTACTTTCCTACATTCTATAAGGATATAGAGTTGTGATTTTTCCTATGTAAATCATAGAGCCTGTCATCGTTTTCCTGAATTAACAATTCAGAGTCTGACACTAAGTAAAGTGTGATCACTAACTATTTCCTGACTAACAAGTCAGAGTATAATCATTCTAATGCTTCAGATGTCTTAGCACTAGTAATATGGTTGCCCAATTACTAGTCTTATGTTACAATATTACCAAGTATTATGCTTGAGACAAAATGGTCTCACTCATGTCTTTGTGATATTGAATTTACACTTCCGAGGTCACTTGACCATCAACTTTTTTCCTTAATTCAATCAAGAGATTACCAGACTCTATATTAGACACTGAGCACATTTTCTGGAACCTAGTACAATTCAAAGATCTCCTCAGATGGTTCTTCATCTGGAGGACATTCCCGATTCTATATTGATTTGGATTGAGCTAAACACAGACACATCCTAAATTTAAGCATTGTTCCTGCTATTGCGGAGTTCTTTAGATTTTTTTTCCCCTGTCCCTCCCCCAGCTTTGCTGTCCTGTCTTTGGTCTGGCTTTTGCTTTTGCTTCTTGGAAATTGGCCATATTGGCTAGAACACGAGTTCTACCACAATGCAATTGACAGAAATAGCCATACCTCTTGCCATTCTTATATCCACTCGCATTATGAAGGATCAGTAACCTTCCAAGTTCTCCCTTTCAACAATGTTGCACTCTGCATCCCCTATGAATGATGTTCCCATCTACCAAGAAGAAATCAATTAGCTCAAATAGCAGCTTACCCAGCTCACAGAGCTCCTCACTGCCGCTACGCAAAGTGCCTTCATGGCAACCCAGACAGCAGCTGCTGCCAAAACCTGCACCGCAGCTGCTGAGACCGCAGTCACCGCCAGAATACTGGCAAAAGTCTTTAAACAAGTTGATATAGTCTCCAACCCTGGAACCTTTGATGGTTTCTACTCTTGTTTCAAAGAATGGTGGTACAAGATGAGCACCTACCTGGCATGCAATCAGGAGTGCTTTTCCTCTACCAAGGAATACACCCTGGCAGTCCTGATCAGGATTAGATCAAACAAGGAAAAGGACTTGAATGGGGCAGGTGCATGGGCTCGCAATAAGTTATGAAAATATAAGGAGAGATCCTCTTTCCCTTCATCAGAAGCATTGGAGGAACCACTCCAATCACACTTCCAAATCGGGAATGAAAGAGACATCGCCACAAGGAAGCTGATGGCAAAGATGCAAGGAAAAGAAGAGATGACCCAAGTCTTCTTGACTTATGGCTTGGGCTCTACGATCAGGCCTGATGTGACGACACAATGAGTAGTGATTTAAAGTCCGGTTCGGTTTGGTCATTTGCCTTTTTGGCAAAAACCAAACTGAAACTGGTTATGGTAATTTCCTAAAATGGAAAAAACCGAACCAAAACCAACAAAAACCGATTTTTCGGTCTTTGTCGGTCTTTTGTCGGTTCGGTTACGGTCTTTAATTGGTTTTCAGGGGTGTCAAAAGATACTACCAATTCTTGGCGTCCGGTCCATATTTTTTTCATCCAAATCGGTTTAGAGATTGTTGAGATATGATTGATTTAGAAATGCATGTCATTCTCGAGTATATCTACTTAGAAAATCTATTTCTGAGAACAGATTAGTGTGGGATCGGCGCTTAGGAGTGGCTGTACCGAGGGTAGCCGAGTCACGTGGCTTTCATTTCCTCCATGGATCATGTAATTCTGCCCATATGCGACCGAGATATGGCCAATCTCGAGTGATATGTCATTTTGGAGAAGGTATTTCGAGAAATTGTCAT
This sequence comes from Leccinum variicolor, assembly GCA_038091415.1. Lineage (NCBI taxonomy): Eukaryota > Fungi > Basidiomycota > Agaricomycetes > Boletales > Boletaceae > Leccinum > Leccinum variicolor. The sequence continues at coordinate 17,060 of JBBPOK010000484.1, forward strand.
AACTATCTCAAATAAAATCGTATAAATGTGGGAAAATCAGGGAAAATCAGTCAATATACTACCTAATAGGGGCCAAAATCGGTTAGCCCAAAAGACCGTAACTGAACCAAATGAAACTTAGGAAAGACCGGACCAATCAGGACCGGTCTTGATCGGTTCGGTTCGGTTAAAAACTGGTTTTTCATCGGTCTTGTAACCGGACCTTCAATCACTAACGATGAGCATCGCCTTTCTTGAGCAAAATGTCTGCCAGGACTCGGACATCATTAAAGCAATCTTCTTCACTGGCGATCAAGAAGATGACATAGAAACTTAGGTCAACATTATATATAGATATGCAGAGGCAATAGAAGCCTTCAAAACTAAAACCTTGAAAAACTCTGGCTTGCACAAACACCGGGATCCCAATGCAATGTGTTACGCGAAGTGTTTTATTATATCGTCAAGGATCTCACTAAGAGTCACATCAAGACACATATAAGGGAAGAGTCTCTCTACCTTAAGTGATCACACTAAGGGCTCGAGGTAGTTTGAATACTAACACTGATATTGCGTAGATCTAACTAGAGAACAACACCATTGTACTATGGGTATTTAAGCAAGGGGGTGCAGAGCACGGATCAAGCAGTGTAGATAGCAGTGAACAAGAGGGAGACATAATAGGAAAGGAGAGATAGCAAGATAAGGAGAGATAGCAAGATAGAGAGATAAACAATAAGAGTAGACTACTCGTCATGTTGAGGATGGGAAAGAAGGATAGAAGAGTCCGATTGAAGGGACATAGAGAAGGGGAAAGAAATGAAATGAAACATTGAACGACGTAGTCAAAACCCCACAGGATGGCATCCTACGTAAGACGAGGCACGAGTCCGACGTAGGATTTAGTCTATGCGTGAGAAGCGAAGTGGCGCACCTTTCTTTCTCTTGCCCACTTCGCATCCCACTCGTTCGTAGCTTCCCGCTCTAGCGTAGTCATAGTTTCTCTCGTTATTTGCGCATTCCTTTAGTTTTCAATTTTCTTTCTTTCTTTCCATCATGCCTCCCTTTACCAATCCGCATGACCGTGACCCACCTGACTACACAGCGGAACGCTACGCCGCCCGTCTTCAAGCTACCATGGACAACCTAGAAATCACAGAGGAAGAAGCCATCGACCATCTCACCAACTTATGGCTCGAAGACAATGCTTTCGATTGCGAAGACTGGGATAACCAGGTCGAGGCCGAAGCCCTCCTTGAGCGTCAACGAGAAGACCAAAGGAAGACAGAAGCCGCAGAACGGCAGAAGCAACAAGAAGAAGAACGCGAGCAAATTAAGCAGGACGAACGCAAGAAGAACTGTAACAAGTTCCTCCCCTTCGCCGACGTTCCCATGTCCGCTAACGCTCCCGTAACTCCTTCCCCCCTCGCGCTGCGCAAGCTCCGCAAAGGAGAATTCTGTGAACTATATTTCTTCACCAACAAAGGCCTCAAAGACGCTCAGGCCACTTCCTACTCGGCAGATGACGAGGCCCTCACCCTCACCCAAGACGAGCACGGTTTGCACTCGTTCATCCCCCTCGCCTCCGCCAAAGCAAAACAAAGTGTCGTCGACGACAAAGATCTCACCTGGCAACAGATAGACGAAGCCACCCACCGCATCATACAGGCCATGCGAGAATGCGGATGGGAAGAACCCCGCGTCCGAGCGCACATCGACTTCTGGGTCGCCCTAGGCACCCACAACTGGCGCCACCACCACGATGAGCGGCGCAAACGAGCCCTCATCCACTACCAAGCAGTCGTCCGCAGGCGATGGCACGATACCCTCGGCACATCCAACTCTTTCAACCTCAAATATATCCAACAAACCACCCTCAATGACATCCGCACGGAGATCGTGGACGCTTCCTCAATCGCCGCAGCAACGTCTGCCAAAGAGGCAAGTAAAATCCTTTGTACACTATACCACAGTCTTCTTACCATCCCCTCCCAACCCACCTCTTGACGTTTAAACTTCCACCTTTTTTCACACTAACCACCACCACCACTACCCTCGGCTCCACGCCACCCTTCTCCATCGGGCCTCTACGCCCTCCCAAATCCCACGCCACTACGCGTCCCTGTCGTCCCGCTACGGACACAACGTCCCACTATGGACATAACGTCCCGCTACGGACACAATAGGCGAATGACCGCGTCACAGCCTTCTTAGCCTCGGGACCACCGTCGCAGCACCGCAGCACCCCCACGCACACGTCGTTCACCCCCCAACAGCGAGTACCCAGCGGCACCAAACGTCCCGCCCCTCCATCTCCCACTAACAACGACCACCGTGACAAACGCAGCCGCTCCTTTCGCACCCCGTTCAACCCAACCTCCACAAACACAGACCCGCTTCCCCCATGCGCGGTCTGCCTCAGCATCGAACCACACAACGTCCCAGTCTCTGAATGCGACAAAGAAAAGACCTGGGACAACAAATACGACGCCTTTGCCAAGCGCCACAACAGACAACTACTCGTCAAGGCGACCGACCAACGCCTCTGTACCAAATGGCAACGCAAAGAAGGCTGCACCCAAAAGCGCTGCTTTGCCCACCTCTGTTCCGGATGCGGATCCTCTACGCACGGATCTCACTGCTGCCCTCGCGCACAGAGGTAGGTTCGCCCAAACCCCGTACAAACCAGACGCCTGGGACCAGCTCCTTCGCAACGCGTCGCTATTACACGAATACGGTGATATCCCACACGGACTTAGATACGGTTTCATAGTAGACTTTCCCAATATAATTCACACTCAATCCCCACCTAATTCCCCTTCAGTACTTACATACCAGCAACAAATGGACGAGATAGTAAATAAAGAAATCTTAAAAGGTAGATACATCGGATCCTATCCACTTTCCCTTATAGAGACTTCCATCGGACCATACCAATCTTCTCCCCTCTCCATTATTCCCAAACCCGGCAAACCCGGAAAGTTTCGCTTAGTACAAAACTTCTCGTTTCCTATCTCACCTAACAACGCTAACCCCTCTACCTCCGTAAACTCCCATATCGAGGCATCCAACTTTCCCGCCTCTTGGGGAAAATTCTCCATTGTCTACCTACTAATCTCCCGTCTCCCCCCCGGCTCTGAAGCAGCCACCCGAGACGTCGCGGAAGCATACCGCACCATCCCCCTCCACCCATCACAGTGGCCCGCAGCAGTGGTACGTACCTCACCCACACACGGATGCATTGATACCTGCACCGCGTTCGGTGCTACCCCTTCCGCAGGGTCCTATGGCCACCTTGCAGATGCGGCGGCCGATCTCTTTCGCTTCCACGGCATCGGCCCCCTCGACAAATGGGTCGACGACCACATTTTTATTAGAATCCCGCGCCAACACCTCACCGCATACAACAGATCTCGAGATTCCTGGCATGCCTCCATTAAACAACACGGCAAACAGAGAGAAGGCAGTCGTACCTGGTTCCAGGGTCGACCTTTACAAGACGGATCCCATGAGGAGTTTAACGAACCATGCGCCCAGCCCATACGCGATCTGTCAAGATCGTCCCCGAGATCGCCTCATGACGCATCCTTCACTTACAACCTAGATGACATTGACAAGCTCTCCAGCACCCTAGGTATCCCCTGGGAAATCTCCAAAGACCAGCCGTTCGCCCATTCCACTACGTATATAGGTTTTGTATGGAATCTACAAAACCGTACGGTATCGCTCGGCCCCGAGAAAGCGGCCAAGTACCTCAATGCCATCCAAGAATGGAACTCTCGAGGCGCGCACCGCCTCGAACACGTCAAAAAACTGTACGGCAAGTTACTTCATACCACCTCACTCGTGCCGGCAGGCAGGGCATACCTAACAGGCCTAGAACGCATGCTCGCCGTATGCGAGAAGAAACCTTTTCTTCTACACCGCCCCGAGAAAACTATATCAGCCGACCTCAATTGGTGGACCGAAACGATTTCCTCAGGCGCAACCTCTAGACCCATCACCCCCCCGCCCTTTTTCATCGATTTGTCAGCTTACTCCGATGCTAGCTCTGGTATCGGCATTGGAATCGTCGTCGGCACGCGGTGGAGAGCCTGGAGACTCCTCCCAGGGTGGCAGGAACGAGACGGTAAACGCGACATTGCATGGGCCGAAGCCATTGGTTTCGAATTCCTCATACTTTCCCTCGCCCGCTCCATTACTGATGCACAGCAACATATACTCGTCTACGGCGACAATACCAGCGTCGTCGAGAGCTGGAAAAGCGGCAGGCACAGGAACACTGCAGTCAATGCAGTCTTCAAACGCATTCACGCACTCATATCCGACTGATCTTCCCCCCTCCTTGGCGTCCTTGCTCGTTTTGTCCCAAGCGAACACAACCCAGCAGACGGCCCGTCCAGAGGGATATACGGCAGCCCCGACCTTCTCCTCCCCCACTTTCCCCTCCCTACTCACCTACACGATCTCGTCGTCGATTTCTCAGACCCCCCACACCCACGAGAGCTTTCCGCCCTCCTCAATGGCACCCTTCCCACACCCGCTGCTAAACTCATTGATCGCCTCCAACGCGAACAAAGGGCCAAAGCTAGAGCTCTCGAGGACCAATCTGAAGTCGACGACGCGATCCGTTTCGCCCGCCGAAACCTCTAGCGAGCAGCCGACCCTCACTACACGGTTCAACGGCCCACCCCCAACCAAACCTCCCCACCCCCAGACGAAACCTCGCCCATACAAACCCGACCTCACCCCCGCTCCCTCCCCCCTTCGCCCCCACTGCCTCGCGCGAGAGCGCCTACTACTCTGGCTCCCAAGCCGCGCACACCCACGCTCCTCCGAACCCCACAACCGCATCAAGCTTGGCCAAAAGGAGCTCGACGACATCCTCCGCATCATAGGCGCCTCATGGGAAGACTCGACCAAAGCGCTCTACGGGAGCGGCCTCCTCACGTTCCACGTCTACTGCGACGTTAACAACATACCAGACGCCCACCGAGCCCCTGCCTCTCCCAACCTCCTCTCCGCCTTCATCGCCAGCTGCGCAGGCGCACACTCAGGTTCCACCATCGCCAACTACGCGGCCGGGGTCAGAGCGTGGCACGTCCTGCACGGACTCGAATGGAACATCAAAGAGCTAGAGTACAAGGCTCTCCTCGAAGGGGCCAGTAGGCTCGCACCTCCCTCCTCCAAGCGTCCCAAGCGCGCGCCGTTCACCGTAGAAGTCCTCGAGAGATTCCGGCAATCCATGGACTCAAACGACCCGCGCGACGCCGCGATCTTTGCGTGCATCACATGCGCCTTTTATTCCATCGCTCGTTTAGGTGAATTCACAGTCCCTGCCATCTCCAAGTATGACTCTACTCAACACATACCCCGTGCTGCCCTTACATCCACAACAAACCATGAAGGTTTACCCGTGATCATCTTCTCTCTCCCCCGCACAAAAACCTCGCCCGGAGGCGAGCAAACCCATTGCGCCCCCCTCGGTCCGCACTCCCTCACAGACCCCAAAACCGCCCTCGACAACCATTTCCGCGTAGTGTTTTAAAGTCCAGTTGCGGACTGGTCAGGCAACTGGCAACTGGACTGGACCGCAACTGATCGCAACTGGACTGGTCGCACCGGACGCAACCAGTCTTTGACCAGTCCAGTTGCAGTTGCCTGGTTTCGTGGAACTTTCGGCAACTGGTAAAGAC
>JBBPOK010000485.1:0-22647 GCA_038091415.1 Leccinum variicolor
ACATAAACCCTGCCTACCATTAGATAGTATTATCTACTGGTACATCATAATTGCAGCTAAAGTAGACATTTTGCAATAGATAATATTAGGTAATTGATTATCAGACCCTCATCAAAACCCTGATGTAGCAGTCTCTGGTTGAGCGGGTTCGACTGGTGCTGGGGCGCAAGGAGAGGGCAGTACTGCAACTAGCTCGGGGTTTGCGGTCGAGAGGTCCTTCGAGGGCTTGCCATCTAATTGCACGAGATCGGAGTTGAGGGACGTCCGTGCCAAAGGCAAACGTTGCATGAGGGCAACCTTTTTCGTCTGGTTTAAAAGGGCATGCTTTTCGGGACGGCGTGGAGTGGATGGTTTAGATTATTTGGGGGCAGTAGGGTCTGGGACATCCAGAAGGAGAGAGAGGATGTCCAGGGGCACAGGGACAGAGTGGAAGGAGGCTTGGTCGAGGAGGGAAGATGCGAGATTGCAAAACGAATTTGCTAAGCTGTGGGAGAAAGGTGGGGAAAGAGATTCTGTACGGCGGCCTGGGGAGGATTAAGATTAACGGGAGAGAAGAAGGGAAGAGACTTACGCGTAGGACGCGGAGGGGGTGTTGAGAGGGTTTTCTGGCAGCTGGTTGTCGTACAACTCAGTGATTAGGCGAACAAGTGGCTTTACACCTTGAACAATCAACGCAATTGCAGAAAAGCATGCACAATTTACGCTAGAAGGCTACGTTGGTGGCAGGTACCTGGGTGCTGTCTAACCACACGTCTGGCTCCAAAACCAAAGGGGAAGATCTGGACTCGCGCTAGTAGGAATCCGCTTGACGGTCTCACCCAAGCCAAAGTCAGCCTCTCATGTGCGTGCACCTGTCAGCGGGATACCGGAAGACGATGCCAACAGCTCTTCAATGGTAGGTTTCTCATCTACATCCTCAACAGTTTGATCCGGGCATATGCGGCTATATAGGGAGGGGGTGGAGCCGTCGCCGTCGTTATCTCGTCGGGTGTAGCGGATAGCGGGTCGGATCGGGACTCTGGGGAACACGCGTCCAACGTGGGTCAGCTAACCCCTTCTGGGTCAGTCTCGCTTTCGTGCACACGGACCCTTCTTCTTCGGCAAAACATTCACTGACGCTCCCGCTCGTCCGTTCCCAGTCTCGACGAGGCCTTTGACTCTGCCTCTGCGACGCATGCAAATGAGCGCAAGATCCCTGTACGCTCTGCCGAGGCATCCGAGACCGAGTTGGAGCGGTGTAGCATCATGGTCGGGGATGAAGGGCATACATTCGTCTTCGCTGGCATAGTTGTCAAGGAGTAGGTGGATATTGTCAACCGATAAGGAAGCATTGCGGATGCTATCCAACGGTGTGAGAGGGAGGGCGAGCGAATCTGGAGTAAACATTATCCGAGATCTCGCGGGAGTGATACCAGATGTGCTATGCGCACGCGGAGATAGGATCAACGAGACGGCAACGCAGCGATGAAACGGGAAACGTACTCTGCAAGATCCGCATCTCGGAGCTGCAGTAATTCCCAATCTGTAAGGCTGTGTGGGCAGAGACACTGAAGTATGTCTGGTAAACTCCTCGAGTGCTCGCAATCCCCCGTCCGAATCGTCCCGATTCCGATCCTACAGATCCGGATTCGCTCTCGTTGATGGGGCACCCTCGTCCGCCGCGCTACAAGCGTGACAAATATTGTGATTGCCCAGGTTCACCGATAGGCTGTTTCCATTGACCACAGAACCGGTGAAGATCGCAGTGGACCCGCTTTTGAGCGTTTGCGTTCTTTTGTCTGCTTCCGGTACCCGTACCCGTCCGAAGGCCGGGCTCGTTTGATTTTATGGAGCCGCCGCTGCCTTGTTGACCTTTGCTTGAACGACGAGACATATTTGGCTCCAGAACCAAAAGGGAAGATCTGTCTGGATCTGGACTCGCGCCAGCAGGAATCCGTTTTACGATCTCACCCAAACCAAAGTCAGTCGGAGTCCCGTGCGGGTGCACCTGTCGGCGGGGTACCGGAAGATGATGCCATCAGCTCTTCGATGGTATGTTCCTCCTCCACATCCTCAACAGTTTCATGCGCGTATGTGCGGGTGTAGGGAGGGGGTGGAGCCGTCGCCGAGGCTTCTTGGTCAACAGGTGCGGAATCCATGATCGGTGGAGGTAAGTCATTCGTTGCCTCGTTGGGTGTAGCGGAAGGCGGGTCGGATCGGGACTCAGGCGAATGCTCGGCGTCCAAGGTGAGTTGAAATTCTGGATCAGTCTCGCTTTCGGACTCGGCGTCGCTCGTGCCCACGGACCCTTCTTCATCGGCAGAACATTCACTCCCGCTCGCGCTCGTTCGTTCCCAGGTCTCGACGAGGCCCTTGACCCTGCCTTTACGACGCATGCGCATGCGCGCGAGGTCTCTGTACCGCTCGGCCGAGGCACCCGAGACCGAGAGTTGGAACGTTGTAGCGTCATGGCCGGGGAAGGAGGGAAGATACATTCATCTTCGCTGGCGGGATTGTCAAGGAGTGAATTGATGTTGTCAAGCGACATGGAAGCATTGCGGAAGGCTACCCAACGGCGTGAGAGCCTGAGGGCAAGCGAATCTGGAGTAAACACCATTCGAGTTGTCCGAGATCTCGCGGGAGTGATACGAGTCGACGTGGATACGTTTCGGGAGCGGTCTAGAAGCTAAGCGCGTTGTACATCAGAAAGGCATATGCTATGCACGTGCAAATAGGATCAACGAGGGCCACGCAGCGATGAAACGGGAAACGTACTCTGCAAGATCCGCATCTGTGAGGCGCGGTAATCCCCGACATGAAAGGTTGCGTGCAAGGACACACTCGAGTATGTCTACGAGATCGGAGAGTCGTTGTCTGATCTGAGCGACGTGCCGAGATAGGTCGTTCGGAGTTCGTCCGCTTTCCATTGCTTTGGGTGGAGGAGGCCCACGCAGAAAAAACCGGAGTCTTGTCGTGATTACGAATGTAAATGTGTTCTGATGGTTGAGGCGATGCGTCGTGACACTAGGTGCGGTTGCACTGCTCGTCATGGTCCCTGCTCTCCACGTACGTTGGATGAGCTTGGGCTCGTCTGCACGCTTGAACGGCTCTGATGTGCAGTCTAGAGGGGCCGGCAATGGGTCTGGGACGATGCGCACGCCATTCAAGTTAGAGACTCACCATCTACGGACGACTCAAACGATGGCGCTCCCTTATTCTTGCAGGGGATATCATAATGGTGCCTGGCAAGATGGGCGACGTGTGGCGATGAGTTTGAATGGGACAAAAACGCAGTGGAAGTGGTTTTGATGGCGTACGGGTCACGTTTTGGCTTGGAGTCCGGGATATGCTACTTTGAACTTGAAGATGGTCTTTCCCAGGTTCGGCGAGCCGAGAAGCTACCTGTTGCGTGGGAATCTTGGGTGTGGCGAAGCTTCCTCAGCCTGAGGCTACTACCAATTTTCAAAGCTCTTCCGAGTCATCGCGCTCGATCTCTGTCACGGTAGAGGTCGTCTACTATCTATAAGCCGAACCTAGTACTACGAACTACATCGGTGCACTCGGGGGAGCATACCGGAGTTGGATTATCATGCCAGTGTACAATACTCGAACTTGAAATAGTCCACCGCGGCCGGCGATTTCCACGAGATAGGACATGAGAAGATTATCTTTGGTCGATGTACAACCCGCGCCTCGGCTTGGCGTGATGTCCAACGACTCGTGTCTCACGGACATCGTGGCCTTGAAACTCGGGCGTCTCGAGAAGCTCAGACTCGGACTCGCTAGGAAAAATAACTGTTGTCACTGTCGTGTTGTCGTGATGCCGACGAAGATAGCGCGCTCGCCGACTTTATTAGTCGTGTCGGACTCCCGAGGCGCACGGTAGGTCTCGATCGTAAATACACTGTTGAACAATCACGCATCCATACATGTGCGTGCCCCCGCGATCGCGCGATGATGTGATCCCATTGTTCGGTGGCGGCGCGGTGGCGCACAAAGATGGTCACTTGGGCTTGGCGGAGCTGTAACGTAAAACTCGCCAGCGATCTTAAATTGGTCCAATTATTCCCGAATAAGCGTACTAAGTGAGTACTAGGAGACCTGGCAACAAAAACAGCATTATTAAATCATGACCGACAACGTACGTGCCTAAGCTCACTCAAATCGGTCGACACTCCGGGACCCTTGTTGGCGAGGATGAGCGCAATGAAAAAAAAATGCATTGTCCCACTTCTGACCCCCGATCGTCGACTCTTGGATGCGGCACGTGTCCGCGATCTCGCTGACCGGTCGCGAGAACAGCGAATAGTGGATAAGCGGCCCGGGTATGATTTCGGCCATGCACTGGCAGTCGATAGAGCACTCCGAGTCTGAGCAAGTAGGACCTATCGGAATGGGCCAGATTGAATGGGTAAGAGTCCGAGTCTCCACGGTGTGATGTCACTGATGTCTGAGTGGGCCCGGGCTGCCGACGGGTTCCACATCTGTTTAATCTTGAGTCTACTATATGATCAAAGGAGACTGCAAGACTCACCGACACTTGCATGACCGACGACGTACGGGCCTAAGCTCACTCAAATCGGTCGACACTCCGGGATCCTTGTCGGCAAGCATGAGCGCAATGAAAAAAATACATCGTCCCACTTCTGACCCCCGATCGTCGACTCTTGGATACGACACGTGTCCGTGATCTCGACCGCGCGAAGAGTCCGAGTCTCCACGGTGATGTCCTAGTGGGCTGCCGACGGGGTTCCACATATATATTAATCTTGAGTCTACTATGTGATCAAAGGAGACTGAAACTTGACTCACCGACTTCAAGTTGGACACTGCTTGCCACCTTCCCATGTCAGCCCCAGCCGACTCCTGGTTCGTACTGCCTCAGCCTCAGCCTCAAAGCTATCACGACAACACTGCCAGGATTGCAGCACCAACGCATGCGTAAATCTAATACCATCTAATGCTTCGGATCTGGTTTGCTCACGGATAAACTCGGTTCAGGTCTGGAGACGGATACTACGGCGCGTGGTCTGACCGCCTAGCCCACTCGTTCAACGAGCTCACCAGCAACCGCTTCGTGAGCTGGGACTATTCGAATGAAATAGCAGGCCCCTTCATTCCTGCCGGTCCTTCCACAACCTTTACGAGTCAGGATCATCCTGCCACTGATTGGAACTGGACGGTTGACTCGGACGGTCACGGTCACGCTGGTCACGGCACGAACACGGTCGGTCACTCTGGTGCGACATTGCCTACCCTGCCGCCAGGCCAAGATCCACTGCCGCCAGACTCGGACTTACACTACCATTTCTGTGTATCTCGTAAGTCTAATACCCTCTGAGCTTTGTGATTACATTTTCCAGCATGACTACTAACTTGACCGTGACTTCTATCGTCTCATAGCTTTATTCATATTAGCCCTACAATATGCCTATGCCTGGCAATGGGTGGATATAGTCAGGACCGCATCTGAGCTATTGTGTACCCATCTTCGTGAGACTCGGGTCGTGAGTTTTCGTTACGAGTTTGTAGAGGAGACCCTAGCAAAGGTGGTGTTTGATCAAATGTTGCTCGTAGCTGCAACCCAGGATCAAGCTAATGGGGGATTGGAAAATAGTGAGTCCAACTTGAACTTGGAATTCATATTACGTCATGATCGTTGTTTGATAACATTATCTTGCAGCACACCTGGCGCTTCCTGATGGAACGGAAGTGACTACAAGCCTGTCCAACCACACCTTCAAAGCTTTTATTATCAAGGAGCTGAGGGAAGTTTCACAGCGTTTCACCGAGCGTCTCTGGGTGCAAACCCGATATCTGGCCAAGGATTCTGAGAGGCTGGATACTGACTACCATCTGCCGAGCCTCTTTTCTCCTACCTCCCCTGTAGTCAGTACAAACGATCTTCAGTGGTGGACAACTTTTTCTGAGCAATACGGGTATGGAATCTTCCACAAGAGGGAAAGGGACCCAAATTTACAATCCTACACCATAGTGAGTTTCATCCTTTTATCTCCTGCTATTGATTATTGACTCGGCTGCTTTTATCCTCGAGATGCCCTTTGGGCATATGCAATTCCAGCAGCTCTTTCACAGAGCAGCATATGAAGCAGGCCAACCTGGCTGCTTTGAGTTTGTAGATGCTCTAGGCATTCCTGTCTCCCAGGTTAGTCTTCACACCGGAGCAACCATATGCGGCTGGGTGAGTGCCTTTCAGACTCCTATCGGTCTCAAACTAACTTTCTGTCCAGTTGGTTGTTGTAATCAAAGATTCTAGGGATCGGAGTTATGATACTCTGGCATGGTGCTCTCATACCAAACGCGTAGAGATTGCGAAGGTCATCAAGCAGATTTACCGTTTCTTCTGTCGGGTTTTACTTGGGTTACCTGGTATCACCTTTGCTGAGCAACAAATGTGGCAACTGCAACTGACTCGGTTTCTTCGACCCTTCCCCTCCGAGTCTACGATTCACAACATGACTAGTTACTAGTGATACATAGGCTACTGACGAAACTCTGATCTGTGTACAGTATCATGTATCATCGTTCCCACTTTCGAGTCTGTTTCTCCAAATTTAAAACACGAGACCACACGACATAATAGTATGACTGGTGGTTCTTATATCATGATCTATGAATGCGATGTTATATGCAGATAGAACTTGAATGCGAGAGATGTAAACCAAAAAAAAACGAAGTACCCACAGTGAGATCAAGCGAAGCTTGTTTTGTCGTTTCTCTCTCGAATCTCGTCTGCCGTGACTCGTGAGCGAGACGTCGCCAACCTGGCTCTAAGTTAGCAGCTACCAATTCACGGAGTTCCGCCACTAGTTTGTTAACTTTATCTTCTTCTGCAGCATCGAGCTGGCCCTTGAACTCGTTCATTGTCAACATAAACTTTTAAGCAGATACATTGCTTGGAATACCTATGAATGAACCTTTCTTCGTGACGGAACAAACAGATTCGCCTTATAAGAGCAACTCTGAACAAGATGCGCCATGTCAGGCATACTGTTCAGTATCAGAAATCATGCGCTCGGTATCTTTGTCGCTGAGACCTGAGGCTGAGGCGATTGCATCGATTGATCCTTCCCAACGGCTTTGACCTTGGCAGAAAAACATTGACGATGCTGTCCATAAAACGGTCAACAGGATATCAAATAGATGCTAATTAATGAAGCCGACCAATCGATGTGGGACTCGGACGTCGTCAACGTTGAAGTTACATAGGAATTTGTTGTCCCGGACCAACTCATGGCGGTCTGACCGTCGGCGGTCGAACATGTCTAATACTTCTTCGTGGGGTGGTGGGTGAGCAGCAGGAGTGGGTCGGACGGAATACTGCTGCCGCATTTGCTCTCCATCGGTGGGAGCCGTGTTCACCGGGTTTTCGACGATTGCCTGCGCCGGGCCGCAAAGCACCGATGGTCGTAGATAACTACAGAAATGTGACTGTTCATGGACGGGGCAAAATAGATAGAAAGGAAATTCATTGACTTCTCGTGCGTTCGCCGTGACAAAACGGCCCGATGAGTCGGGGGGCGATAGACCTTCCAACTTGAAGGGTTGGTCAGAATGGGCGAAGTCAAGAACGTGGCCAGGTTCTCCACGGCTTCAGATATAGGAAACTCGCAAACCGTGCGACCGAATTTCATGATTGTCGCATAACTTGGTATCTTGACAGTCAAGGTCCGTGCAGCGGCTTCGCATAATTGGTCAAAAAATACCTGGGGAAACGAGAAAAAGTCGTCAACAGACAATTGTTCTCCGCAACTGACAAACTGACAGTATTACCCCACCACTTTTGCTTCGAATTTAACCCGATCTGCGCGGTACTACCATCACCGTTGTTTGTTCAGGCAGTCACGCAAGCCATGACAATCACAACAAAGAGTCAGCGGAAATGTCAAGCACGAGTTGGCCAACGTCGCTCACCGTGCCGCCCAGTGGGTATTGCAAACTGTTTTGTTTTCCTCTTGTCAAACTCAACGGCACGACCGAGGAAATGAAAGCAAACGTACGCGAAAAATATAGTGATGACCGATAATGCCAAGCCTGCGTCCAGCGCGGCCGAGAGGACTCAGATCTGAAGAAATAACAGCATCGTCAGCAAGCAGTGTCTGAAAAAGAATGAGCGAAATCTGACAATTATATTCACAGGCAAAATATCGTCTAGTTTCGCGCCCAGACAAACATCATTATTGGAAATTAAGTGTCCAAAAAGTCACGGAAAGCCGCGGCGCACCTTCGAATAGAAAGAATCGGAACACGAATCCCACGAGCCTGAAACAACGTGGCGCAGCGTTGCACACCCACGGTTGAGGATATCACGTGCCCAGGGTTCGAAATTGAGCACCGTCGCTGGCGGGATAAGAAACGTCCCAATTAAATATGACCGGACTTGAAGAAAAAACAGTGTCAAATCACCGCTTCCTTTTCAAATATAACTCCACCCTTAGGGAGGGAATGCTCACAAACTGAACCAAAGAAATCATAAGTTTCCGCCTTATCAAGGTGAAAGAAAAACACCTACTTGATATACCGCAAGAAACTATTGGGCCACCTCTTCATCAACAACCACGGAATGACCGGCGCGACGGTCCCGACCACGAAGAAATAAAACAGCGCTGCAGAAGGAAAACGGAAACCGGGTTCGATCAGCAACCGGCCAGCCCCGACGGTCGTGTGGCTTACAACTATACAAATGGTCGGACGAAAACTGCAGTTTCGGACCCACGACACCTAGAAGCAGAACGAACGAAAAGAAACGTCGTGGTCCGCTGAGCTCTCGTCCGTTTGTAGTTCCGATACACGTACCGAATATGATGGACGCCATGGCAAACACTTGGGGGTGTTTGGACAGCTGAATCTACGGTGAAAAAGATTTAGCGCCCATCGAGTACGCGACGGAGATCGACTCGCCCATCTTTCTGCGTACTCGAACACATATCTCTGCCTGACCGTCAGTATACACTCGGGGGAAACAACCATACGAGATAGAGAAACTCACGGAATATGATCAAACATCCACGACTGTACTAGAAGCTGAGTCGTCCCAGCAATGACCGTACACACGATCTGCGCGAGCGTTGAAGTAAGCACGTCGGGCGCGAAAACTGACGTCACGACGAGCAGACGAACCTGACACCAAAACATGATCCGTGGGGGAATCTTCATGTAATGCCCCAGCTTGAGGTCCGACGTGAACACCAACGCCTGGACCATCGTCTAGCAAGTACTCAGCACTTGAAAAACTAAGGTCATACGATCCGATCGAAGATTGGACTCACTGTATCCGTACGTCTTGAACAACATCGTCGCAAGCGGACGACCGGGCAACGCATAGCTGGGAATGTGGGATCCAAGATTCAGTTCCATAGGTCAGCGTGAGAATCAGGTTCTCGCAAACAGAGATACGCTTGAGTACGTACCCGATGATCAGCACCGTAATGACGCTGCATGGGAACGACGATAAGCAAGGCTCGAGGCACGAGGTTAAACTTACTTGAGACCGACTTGCTGGTTCGTGATCGCTTGTATCATACCGCAGGGGATGACATAAATCAGTCGGTGTGATGCCGGTGTTAGGTCGTGGAGCTGAGAGTCATCCTCGAATCTCGATCCCTGACTCGGACTCGGAAATGGGCAGTTTGGGTCGAGGCCCTGTTTGGATGCAAAAGTTTGCTGAGCGGTGCCGTTGACATACCCGTTCTCACGCCTAATAGAAGTCTAAGGAACATTGCCGCGGACGGGAGATAGTTCCCACGCGGCCAACTTCCCACCTGCGACTCGAAGGGGTCGGGTACGTCCATGGTATGGTGAGTCGCGGCATCTTCGAATCGACTTATGGTCGGGATACCTTTACTGTGGGTGGCTACATCGATGGCGCGCTTTTTCTTGGTGCTGATTCGGTTCGTATGCAGGGATTATCACGCCAACACTCTATGTCCGTCACTCTTTTTGCTTTCGGATGTGGTAAGGAAATCCGAGTCGGAGCTTACCCGCATACGGTCAGTTTACGAACACGCGGCTTCAAGTCGTTCGATCTTCCTATTATGCCAAGCGTTCATTTATGTCATCCCCTGCGGTATGATACAAGCGATCACGAACCAGCAAGGCGAATCTGTTTGTTCCGTCACAAAGAAAGGTTCATTCATAGGTATTCCAAGCAATGTATCTGCTTAAAAGTTTATGTTGACAATGAACGAGTTCAAGGGCCAGCTCGATGCTGCAGAAGAAGATAAAGTTAATAAACTAGTGGCGGAACTCCGTGAATTGGTAGCTGCTAACTTAGAGCCAGGTTGGCGACGGCCTCCGTCTGGTGCAGAGTATGTCGACGTGGGCCTAGAGCTGGAACCGCAACCACAGCAAGGGGTGCTACCGCAGTGGCGACTGTCACGGCGATCGCATTATACACGCTGCAGCACCAACGCCAACACGATGCCACCGCTGGTGGTGCGCACTGGTACGACGGTATATCTTGCTGCTCGACATCGAGACCCTCGGTGGGATCATGACGACACTTATCAATTGCAAAACACCCCACGAAGAAGTATTAGACGTGTTCGACCGCCGACGGTTCGACCGCCATGAGTTGGTCCGGGACAACAAACCGACCAACAGCGCACAATGCTCGCTACACCTACCTCGACGCCAACGGCCAACGTTGTGTTAGCACAGGAAGCATTGGCTGGCAAACGTACGTATAAGGCTTACGGGGGACAGGGAGGCCAAATACGGTTGGTGGGATCTCCCAAAGGCTGTATGGAATCGGACGGCGGTATCTATTTGAGAGACGGGTGAGGGACGGTGAGCCGTCGACGAAGATATAACGTCTCTAGTTTGGGAAAGTTTGTCTACAGCGCATGATCTGTTTTTAACCATGTGGCATTGGGGTTGGAGCATGTCGAAGAGCCCGCCTTAAGGCGTTTGACATGTCAGAATAGCTTGCTGTGACTCTATACTATAACACACTAGCCGTGTATCATTGCCCGTAAGAATATACACGTGCTCGTTCGATAAATCTAAGTGAAGAAGAGTAGTGGCATAGGGGGGAAAGCCGTACAGAAACAATTCTACGAGTCCGAGAGTATAGTTGGCACTGCTGAAAGTCATCTGCCAAAATGAATGAATGAACAGAGCTGCAAAGACGGCAGAGTGCAATGCTACCGCCACCTCCGTACTGTCGAGAACCAGGTCAGCATCTCAAAAGAGTTGTACACATCCCTCGCCACCTCTGGTGTATCATCGTCCCCAATCGCACATCATGATATCATCCCAATCACGCCTGGCAAGATGCATTCCAGCCGCAAGACGAACAGACTCTTTCGTCTCATCTCCTTGTGCAGTCTGACACGTAGAAAGGCACGCGAGCCCACATTGCTGGTGCGATAACTGCATAATGTCCGAGGCTTCAAGCATCCTTTGTTGAAGAAGCCAAGCCCGCCGTCGAGCGGTTTCTGGGGATCCTGTATCGTCTGACGTGCGAAATGGACCAGGTCGGTGTTCCTCAACTTCTGCATGACAACCTCGACAATGCCATTAGATTTCTGGACAGGTAATCTAGCGATCGATTTGATCTCATCCTCCACCGAAACAGTCTACCGAGTTCGTCTGTCGGTGGCCGAGGGACAGCAAGTAGGCGAAGTATGGAAGAAGGATCATCCGACGTGAGCTGAGCGGACAAAGTGAGCTCAAAGTCAGTAAATAGGAAGATATAACAAAATCAGAAAATTTTGTACTCACCTCGGCTGTATCATCAAGGCCGGCAGCATGTATAGGCAAAAAGGAAAAAGGACCATAGGACATCAGAAGATACGGGTTATTTTATCAATGCCAAACCGGGAGTTCCATGTCAGGATTGCTATGGGGCGTATGATCCGTGGCACACTCGAACATTGAAATTGCCTCATGGATATCCGCAAGGACCCCGTTGCGTTCGAACCGATAACGTCACCCCAAGGCCAAGGAGTAGTGCAAGTCGGCGAGGATTCCAGGATGATAGGTTCTGTAGCAAGTGCCGCAACTTCTGTTTCATATTGTCATCATTCGCTTGCTTTGCCGGTGAAGATCCAGCATGTTCTGCCTTCACCGATACATGAAGTCTCGGACATCTGCAATGCGAAAAGTCCTCGTACCTGTCCACCGCCGAGATCTCCACCACTCCTGCAAGTAACCCTCGCTTCCTCTCTGTCGAACTCGAACCCCCACTTCTGGAACCCGAACCCGACTGTTGTGCCAAGCAGCTCGAGCGCGGAGAGAATACGACCGACGTAATCGAGTACGATAGGTCGATGAGCAAGTAAAGGTGGGGTGGAGGTACGGGGAAAGGGTGTGTGTCAGTGCGACAAGAGGTGAGTGAGAAGTGGAGACGTACCGTTATAGGATCCCGGGCAGGTCAAGGCTGAGGCTGAGGTGGCGGGCACACAGGGAACAGGGACTTTAAGCATTTTGAAGCAACAGTGGCGAGTGCATGGGTGGTGGACTTGAGAGGCGTGCGGAGGATGAGAAGGCACGAAGGCGCGTCACGGGAGGGCGCCGGGAGACGGGAATCTGAATGGGGCAAGCCACCTGACACGGATGTTTTCGACGTTCAAGCTCCGCACTAAGTCAGCCGCGGCCGCGTACAAAAACTTGACCCGAAGTCTGAAACGAACTTTGACCCGCCTTGCCACGACGCCCATCCCGCGTAAACGCATGCGTAGAAACTCTCTACCCCTTTACTATTTGTTGATAGTTCACACTGGCACGCACTCCATATTTTTTAAATAATTCCTCGTTTCAAGTTCAAATTCCGGTAAGTTCCGGAACTGCAACCTCGCAGATTTTAGGAAATTGCAACCGGGTTGCCACTCCGACGCTCCAGTTCAACTTGAAGATGAACGATCGCAGAGTCTGAGTCCTCTATGCTGCAGAGAGTTCTCAGGTAGTACAAGGTAGAACACGGATGAGTCTAAACTTTGCTTGAAAGATCACCCACAGACTCCGATTCAAATGTGTCAATCGTTACAAATAAGAGTGCACCTCTCAGCTATTGAGCCCAATCGATTGACGTATCACCGGTCAGCGCTTCAGCAATGACTAGCAAAGCTCGGTTTTCCACTGCGGCCCCAGACTCGGATGCGCCCCGCAGAATGAAGGCGCTTGCTGATGGCAAATCCCTCCATCTGCCCCCTCCATCCCCTGTATCTTCAGCACCATCGTCACCCGACTCTTCTGAAGGGTCCGAGCCGGGCCAGGTGCCCACCACGCCGAATGTGACTTCCAAAGAGGGGGTTGATAAGCTCAGGGTAAACCTTAATAACTTTTTTATGACCATTCGTTCTGTCTGAAGCTCTTGAAACAGAAGAAAGAGCTGCCCCCTGGCTTCGAAGATGCTGATCAGCATGCATACTCCTGGAGTACTGCGCTGAGTAACAAGAAAGCTGCCATGGAGAACATGCTGAAGGCACAGAAATGCCTTGAGCAGCTCGAGGTGTCAATCGCACAACACATGTCCCTGGGAAGCATCGAGGGTGCTCACGCACAATTTTTGTCTGCACTGGATCCTTCTCTTCCAGAAGCTGCATATCTTTTGACAATTGGTAGTGCAGTTGTACATCCCTTCACTTCCCGTATCAATATTCAAGCTCGTGTTAGTAGTACTGGTGGCAATGCTTCTCGTACCAGGTCAGCTCGTGGGGGCTCCCCCCACATTAGACTTTCCCGTGCTATGGTTACCCGAGGTTAAACGGGTAATGTTTCATTCTAGCATTAACAGACTGTAATGTATTCATGTACTACGGTCATCGAATGTTTGTCATGTTGTACCCCCGAATGCCAAATGTCATCATGAGTATTTTAGTTGCCATTCAGAAGCGTACAACTCTACGGTCGTCGGTATCGTTAAATGGCCACTCAAAATTGTGGCCTTCGGACTGCGCCTATTGTAGACTATTGTAACGCTGGCATATTCTGCAACTACCCTGGGTAGCACCCCCACGTCTATCAGACAAACTGTGATTTTCTGGCATATCAGCCGATAGCCATCCAAGCGAGAAGTTTGTCGCTCGAAGTTCTCGGATGAGATCGGACAAAAAATCATGGAGCGAATGTGTTGAATCTTTCAAGTTTTCCGAATAGTCATTGGAATTTGGGTCATATTCGAGACGAGCTGGAGGTAGTTGCCGCGCAGCATCTAAGACTGGCACTAATCAGATGGTTTCCATAAACGGGCGGAGGTTAATTACTTGCAGTGTCACTTGGAGTGTTCGGGCACTGTCGTGCATCATCCGAGCCGCGATTGCTTTGAGCGACAACAAGCCCACTCGGGGAAGCATTTGGTGAGGCTGCCAACACGTCAGTATCTCTGCGTGATCACGTCGGTAAGAAGGAAACATACCTCTGGATTGATATCTATCTGGTGAAGACGACATCACCATTGAGAGTGTACTTTGAAGATCCGAGTCGTCACTACCGTGACTGAGGAGGCTAAAGTCGGGTGAGCATCGCTTCATACATTCATCCTTTTAAGCGCTTGTGCTTGCTTTGGGGTTGTGCGCCGAATCAGTGCAAAGTTACCGAGGAGTCAAACCTTGTGGATTGAAGACATAGCCAACATCAACAGCTGTGAGCTGCATTGCCGAAGAGTGCACACTGGTGATGGGAATGCCGAGGTAGTGTCCCTGAGGTCACAGTGCAGACGAATACGTGGTTCCCGAGACGTTTGACAGCGACGAGTTACGTTGCCGACGAGTCAGTGATCCGGGAAAATACGGGAATGAGCTAGACACTGACCTTGCACTGGCAGGCGAGTACTTGGCGGTCCAACGTTGGCAGCGGTGAGCCGCGTTGCCGATTTGAATCCGTGATTTGAAACACGGGACGTACGAGCTAAACACTGTCCTTGTAGAGCCTGAGGCAAATGTTGGTCCAGTCCTACGTCAACAACGGTGAGCTGCCGCGTTACTGACCTCGGACGAGTCACTGATCCGGGAACCTTCAACCCGGTAAAGTTTGAAACTCTGAGGCCACCGGCACTGCAAATGGATACTAATCATGGGGAGTGTATAACACTGACCCTGGCAAGTTGCAGGCAGATACTTCAAGGGCACGGTCCAACGTCGGCAGCAGTGAGCTCGTTGCCGAAGAGTTAAGTCCAGTGATGGGAAACAGTAAGCGTCGCCTAGAATTTCTCATCCGCAAAGTTGTTCCACCTGTGGCAAACATTAGGTAAGAGCGGAGACTTGCCGATTTTCCCATGTGCGTTGTTCGACCTACTCCAAATTTCTGATATATCGTAACTTTGTTCGCTTCACTGGTATAGTTTCGGTGATGGGAAATGGTAACCGCCGCCTAGACTTTCTCACCTGCAAAGTTGGGTAAGATCGGAACTTGCAGATTTTCCCATCTCATGGTTTGGAGGTGCACATATGAACTTTGTTCGCTCACTGCAATATAGCATGGTATTCCTGAAGTTATCATACAGCATATAAAAAGGTTCGTACGATCACAGCACATACCCTATTCCCCCGAGTCGTCTGATGTCTGCCGTTGCCAGTGACGATGAACCGCCTGCATCCGGTAGGAAGCGCGGTTGTTCGAGTGCTTTGCAGCTTGGCCCCAGAAAAAAACCGTGAGTAACTTCCAAGTTGATCTTGCCGCCAAATCCCGGAGTCCTGATTTTACACCTGCTTACCTGGTTTAACCTGTTAGGACCGCTCAAGATCCGTTGGTCCATCACGGACGCCACTTTGGCAGGGCTGTTCATGCCTTTTGTAACGTCCAGACCCTCGTCACGAATGGGATCCAGACCATGGCTGACAATGTTCCTCAAGATCACTTGACGGTTGTGTGCGTTGACCGACTCTATGTCATTCTTCGAACACCTTTAACTTGATCCGCAGCGAAAGAAAGGAGAATGCGGTTTTCCGCGAGCTTCTTCGAATTGTGCCGGGGCTAGAAGGTCGGATCATGGAGTCCTCAGAGGACGAGGTCATTGGGATGGCAGACTTGGTGAGTCTTGTCGCCCTCCGTTCTATGCAGAATTTACATGGATATCACTATTCATAGATCCAGAAAGGGGCCAATGGGGCCAGGGCCGACGATACCAAAGGAATGAAAGGCCCAATTATCGACTGGATCACCCCGAAAGGGCAATCACTGGTCCCCCACATCCCCCGCAATGTCAAGGCCGGACGTGGCTTCATCCACGACCGGACCGGAGCGCTTCTCTGTCCAGCGGGTCTTGACTGGAGCAACATCGAGTAAGTGATTTGTTTTATGTCGCTGTCTTGGTGATTTATCATGACCTGACTTATAGGACTCGTAGCAAGCTTGCGAATGGCGAACTACAAGTGGTTGGCGACCAATGGCCAATCTTCTTATACGCAAACTATATGTATGACCCAGAAGACCCTTGGAATGGACTTCTCCGCAGTGGTCTTCTCGTAGCGGTGAGTGCTGAACACAACTTATCGCGTCTTGTTTTGATTGTCACTGATCGAAGGCATTCAAGCACGTTTTCACATCCCCCAGCTCAGTTGATCAGGAGCCCAAGGCCACCCGTTCTGGGAATGCGCGCATCCATGGCATGCGCTCGGTGACAAAAGCTTCCCTCGCTTACGTTGCCACGCAGGTGAGCAACGGTAATGGCCTGGCGGCAAAACAGCTCATTGTCACAGGCCCGTTTTGCATTAACTGCGGCACAAGTTTTTTCTCGTACTGACCTCATCACGGATTCCGAACGTTTCTACAACAGCATCTTGGAGTTACTCGAGGACCACGAAGAAAAGGATGAAGTCGATCAGTTGATGGTTTGGTGGAACCGGTATGTTTTATTATATATTATTCGTTATAATGTTGGAATTGTTGTCATCTGATGTTGTAAACAGACAGATATTCCCGCTTTATTCTGAGGTAGAACGTCTCCCGTCTAAAAACAGTGCCCTCGCTAGGATTCGACAGAAACGGGCGGAGCGCAACGAGAGGAATGTGGCTGTGGCTGTGCACGTATCTGACTAAGCTTATCAGATTATGTGTGACATGTTACTTTAATATAATTAATTAGGGCATGTAATAGAGTAATGACCGTATCTGGATGTCGACTCTGCTATGATAGAACATGGCCTTCGGCCTTCTGATTATCAGGACTTTTCATTCAATCATTTTCAATGGCATGCTGCTAGTAACATATCAACCAGCAAACAATGATGCGGAATATAAGATATAGAATGTTGACTGCATTTGAGACTCAACTATCTAGGAAAGATGCACAAGTTAACAAATGAAATTTTGGTGTAGATGATAGACAATAACAGCTAGGAGAAAATGACCAAGTTAATCTTTGGGCATATAGGTTTTCTGAGAATTATCAGTAGGAAACAAAAGATAAGCAGATCAACTTTGATGCTGCTGATCAAGTTTGTTATGAGGATTGGTTTCTCTCACAATTGTTAGTCTTATAGTCTTGATCATTGTTACCCTTGAGAGGGTCGTGATCATACTTATCAATCTGATTTTGTTGATACTACTGAGCTAGATCACTATAAGTAGTGGCAAATATCACAACTGACAACTTTACAAACCAGATCAGTTGCACCAACTTTAAAGAGTTGGTCAAAACAATTAAAAAGCTATCATTGTTCAGTGATACCAATGAAGGTAAATCTAGATAGCTCATAAAATATTAACAATGAATGATAATATAATCAGATATATCAATCTTTGCAATATGACCCAAACAGTTGTCATGACAGATGAATGTGATCTAACTTATCAGCTCTAAGTGAGTGAGCACATGTATAGTAATTACAATCCTGATCATACAAGCAATAGATCATATTATAGACAGGTAATTACAATGAAGATAAATCTAGATAGCTCTGAAAAGATTGGCAAGAAATGGCAATATAATCAAATATATCAATTCTTGTAATGTGAACCAAATAGTTGTCATCATAGATGAATGCAATCTGACTTATCAGCTCTAAATAGCTGAGCATATGTATAGTAATTGTAATACTGATTATCTGCTGACTAGAAGGGAGGGAGTATCTCACAGCTGGCAACTATATAGACCAGATCAGCTAGTATACCAACTTTGAAAGATTGATCACAATAATGAAGAAGCTGTTACTGTTCAATTATACTAATCATGATAAGGCTAGATATATATGAAAAGGCTAGCAAGAAATGACAATACAATCAGAAATATCATTGCTTGCAATATTATCCAAACAGTGATGATCATAGATGAATGTGATCTCACTCATCACCTCTAAATGACTGAACTCATAGATAATAATTGCAATCCTGATCATGATATGATATTAGACAAATATGATATTGATCATACTTGTGATAATATAGATCAATTTCACAAATTATATAGTATTTGTTCAAGTATATAATCTGGGACACCAATTATCTAATTACCAAAACAGTTGTCATCATAGACCAATGTGGTCTAATTTATCAGCTCTAAATGACTGACAGTTATTAACTATATGCATAGTAATTATAATCTTGATCATATGTGGTAATGAGCAAAGAAGTTTGATGAAGTATATCAATATTAAAGAAATAATCAACACAATCTATTTGATAAAATTTGATCAGCAACAAAATGATGAAATAAAGGATATTGCATCCCAACTCTCCCATGGAGTAACTAGCTTGATCTTATTGGGTATCAGAATGACATAGATGGATGTACTTTAGAATGCTGCTAATGTTTTATAATGGTTGAACAGACTTTCTTCAATTTCCTGATGAATGTAACATGTCGTATGATTCTCAGGCTTCTCTTGCAGAAAAGAACATACGCAAACCAGTTTGGAATCAGGGACTAAGGTTCTGTCAATCACATTCCAAGCGACACTGAAGGTCCGGACTGCTTACTAATTCGAATCGTTCAGCTTTCAGACATGTCCGAGTTTCGCAACAAGAAAAATTCGGCAGTCGTTCTTTGAACAGGAGAATGCGCGCGCCAAGTTGACATGTGTGAAAGAGTCCATTCTTGCATACAAGGGCAACTTGCGGATCACCAGTGGGTAGACAAAGAACCCGGTAAGTCTGAGTTATGTTGGATGTTACCCACCGCTGACGAGTGATCTCGAACCCACACTTTACTGCTACTGGCATGTGCAACCTGATTGCAAACACTTCCGCGCTCGCACGCTCAGGCTGTCTCCGGAGAAAGCTTCGGGAGGGACTGAATACTAACGATTGCACGCATTTTGACGTCATTCTGGTCTTTTAGCCTCACGGAGTTGAAGGCACAGATCAGCTCAAAGGATAAGGTACGTGTTCAAGTTGTTTCTGTTTCGGAGACAAACGTGACACCATTGGTGCTGTAGTAAGCCGCGAGTTGAATGCGGCAACCCCGTTTTCTGTATTTCATATCGGGGGCTAGGATGTATGCAGAGGCTGCTACGCGAGCTTCGGGAAAATAAGAGTTTCTCGAGTAGAGTTGCACTAAAGAAACTGCATGTATGCATCACTGCGAGAAATCGGAGGAACTTGAAAGTGCACCACAGCTGGACCACCAGTCACCAGACATCCGAGTCGGTCAACACATTGTAATGTGATTCTCCTTGTCCGCACCCAGGACACGTCCCGATTGTCCCTTCAAGAATCAAAGTTTATAGTGAAGCTCGCTAGAATCCCCGAGTCACATCCGATAATTCACTCGCGAGTCGCGACGGCCCAGGAGAGTTGGACGTGACTAACAGTTTCAGTCTTCGAAGTCTAATTTATTAAAAAGGCTTGTCAATCACCGTCGATTGTGTCCGGGGATCTGTCAAATGCAATTCGTCCTGGAGCTTCCCTAGCTAGCTCTTCGAAAAACACGGAGCAAGTTATTGGCGTCATTGTTACATGTTACATTAAACAATTAATTTAGCCTGTTCATGCACAATGTTGTTTGTTTCATTGTTTGGTTGGGCGTCTTCAACCTTAGTAAAGATGCCCTGCTCTTCTGCCTTAACGGCTTTACAACCCCCAACACGAGCCTCGTCGAACAAGCCGTTCGCCGCGTCTAGTCCGACGAAGCGATAGCATTATATATCTCCCCCATCCTTCGGGAACACGGAGGTTGCTCGTCATGAGTATCGTGGTTATGGTTCGGCCGGTCTCGGTATAATGGCGACCAACCAGGCTTAATAAAATATTTCAAGGAGGTCGGCAAGGTCGCTAGCTTGCGCAAGTGTGTCGCCGAGTCAGACTTTGATACTTCAACGGTCTTCACATCGCAGGTTTCCATTACCCACACGCGTTGGACCACCCACGGACCACCCTCGACAATCAATTGTCATCCCAGGGCTAACGGGCGAGTTTGATAAGACAACGAAGCTCCGTTTCAGCAGTCCTGTTGAGCTACCTTACATTCGTTCCGGAACCATCAAGGGCTGCGACCTTGCATTCAACATCAAGTCTGGGCAACTTAAAATTCCGGGGTAAGAAATATTGTGTTCTGTTAGTCGCTCACCTATTCAAGATGTCTGCAATCCAGAGCCGATATCACAATCCTCTTCGAATCCTCTATACAGCCATTGTGACTAAACCAATCAATGTGTGTCTACCCTCGCCCGAGATACGAAGAGACTGACGATCGCCAGTCGGTCTTCCTCGTCGGGGGCTTCTCTGCGAGCGATCGGTTCTTTGCGAGGCTACAAGAGCACATCAACTGTCGCTCAAATGTCAGACAGCAATAAGGCTGTCGCGGACAGCACGCTCGCCTTTTACCTCGACCATAGGGTTTCTGCGCGCATTGCCAAGTTTACGTACGGAACTCAATGCGCGGTAGAGTTCAACAAGAACGCGAGCAACACAAACTTCGAGCTGCATCCGCGGTCTCACGTCCATCGGGGCACATGGTCCTTCCGAACGCGTTTAGCCCCGATCTTGCACAAGGTATGTTGGCCTGTGGCTTGTTCCTAGTGGAGAAAGGAATTCCGAAATACTAATACTTTAACTTTATCACAGAATGCGCAGAGAGAACCTCCTGCGTCACGATCGCTTGCGATCTCGAGCTTGACGCTTGCGGATCGGGAGTGTATCTGGGAGGCGAGTAGCCCTGAGCGAGAACAGGAGCAGGAAGACGAACAGGAACATGAACGGGATCTGGATCTGGACCAGGACTCGGACGAGCGTACGCAACAGTGGAGGAGGAGGTGGGCGTAATCCGAGCGAAATGTGTCTACGCATAAGGGCATAGGGTCGCGGAAGGTCGAGACCGGCACAGCGATAAAGAAGCAGTAGTGAATCACGAAAAGCCGAATCGACGAAAGGAGCGCAAATGGGCCAAGAAGAGCGCAAGACGCGGCAGGAGATGATGGGCGAGTGGCTGCTTGGTCAGGGGAGATCGACGTCTCGGCTCCTCCTTTGGCCGTGATGGTGGATGTCTGTCTTCTTCGTTTGCTGTGTCGCCCACGGTGTCGCAGCTCGTACCGATTGTGGAGAGCGAGTTTTTTTGGTCCTCCTCTTTCCCCTGCACGACAAGGACGGGACAACAAGACGGCAGAACGTTTCCGTGCCAGAAGATGTCGATGTCTCGACGGACAAGCCAAACCCGCGATCGTTTGGGTTCGCCCCCATTTCGTCGTTGAGAGGGTCTGGATCTGGTGGCAATGTGTCGCCGTCGCCAAAGCTGTCTTTGCGACGGTCGTCATCTATTGATGTCCCCACTCACCAACCACCGAAGACGACGACGATAGGCAAGGGGGCAAGTCGATGCCACGGATGCCGAGCGCTGTCGAGGTTACTCGACCCTCACCTTCGCCAGTATCACCGTCACCTCCCCCTCCTCCGGAGCCAAACTCAAAGCCTGTATGAATAGCACAACAAGGCGGTCTATTTCCTGGGCATGAGTGTCTTCCGCGATGGCCGTCCAAGCTTCCGATTGTGGACCCCGAGGTCAAGTACGACGTGAGGTCGGCTTCTGGTGGGAGGGGTGGGAGGGGCTGTCAAGGTGAACGCTGTGATTGCGAACGCGAACACCCAGTGTCAATGTCAGACTCTAGGTCGATGTCGACACTATACCGAAGCCCAGGACGAGGAAGGAAAAGAGAGGCATTGCTTCGCATGCATGCCAGGCTGACTCCTGTGTCTACGCCGACGCCTCTCAAGAAGCCCGCGTTGTCGATGTTGCCGACGTTGGCTGGAGTAAGGAGACCACCGGCGATGTCAAACGCACTCAAGTCAGGGTCTCCATTGCCCACACGCGTTGGACCACCCACGGAACACCCTTGACAATTAATTGTCATCCCATCCGCGCTGGTACTAGTGACGGATTCATTGTCGTCCACAACTCTATTGTTACCAAAGAGGCACGGGTACAAGTTCAAGTCGGACACTGACACCAAAACGGCTGTCGCTATCCTCGCAATACGTCTGGGACTCGCAGCCGGACAAACGCACTCTACGAGACGAGATCACCAAAGCCGACGACAGGTATTCTTCCAATACACCTTAGTACTTCATCGCGAGCAGGCTCGCGCATGCTCATCAACCCATCGCAATCTATCGCATTCACCGTTGACTTGAAACCAGTCACGGTCGACCGTCGTCGCTCAGAACGGGTCCAGGTGGATCAGAGTCAACACGTACGTCGATGAGTTGCTAGTGGACCGTCCTCGTCTCATCCGATTTTGCAGGATCAAAGACACTCGCCACGCCGTGGAATTGAAC
>JBBPOK010000486.1:0-22619 GCA_038091415.1 Leccinum variicolor
GGCATATAGTAATGAGAGAAGTACGTAAAGAAGGAGGAACAAAGACTTTGTTTTGTGAATTTAATAAGAGATCATTATCTAACCGGTAATCCGGTAGTCCGTTGAGACTAGTATTTTTTGTTCTTTTTGTATTTTATCAAGAAAAGAAGAGGAAAGATGAACATCATTAATGAGTACATGAGGTTGAAGTACTGTAATGTTTTCGTTTAAATTAGATACCGCATCTCCGTGATCCGGTCTACGAGATAAGGCATCGGCCCGAGAATTGGTAGTTCCTGGTTTATATATCATAACATAATTAAACTCTTGTAATACTGCATGCCAGTGTGCTTGTCTAGCGGACAATGTCTGCGGGTTTTTCCAGTACTCCAGATT
Source organism: Leccinum variicolor (assembly GCA_038091415.1). Lineage (NCBI taxonomy): Eukaryota > Fungi > Basidiomycota > Agaricomycetes > Boletales > Boletaceae > Leccinum > Leccinum variicolor. The sequence goes on from JBBPOK010000486.1 coordinate 376, forward strand.
TTTGTGATCAGTCCATATCTCGAATTTTGGTCTACCAACAAGATAATGCCGCCATTCTTTGAGAGCGCGGATTACTGCTAAAAGTTCTTTATCGTAAATAGGGTAGTTCCGCTCTGCGGCGTCGAATGAATGTGAGATAAAGGTGCTTGGCCTCCAGAGTCCGTCTTCGCACCGGACCGAGAGTACAGCTGCGGTAGCGATATCCGAAGCGTCGGTCTCTATCCGGATCTCCTTGTCCTGATCGGGGTAAGCCAATAGGGGTGCTTCTTCGAACTTTCGCTTTAAGGCTTGGAACGAACGCTCCTGATCTTCGGCCCACACCCAGGACTGTTCCTTCCGGGTCAATAAGGTTAAGAGTTTACTGATGTTGGCGAATGCATCAATGAATCGCCGGTAATAGTTACATAGTCCGAGGAAGGACTGAACCTGCTTCACGGTCTTTGGTAGCTGCCAATCCGCGATTGCCTTGGTCTTGTCTCCTTGCATGTCGACCCCCTCTTTAGATACCACCATACCCAAGTAATCCACCTTCTTTTGGAAGAAATGACACTTAGAAGGTTTGGCGAATAAATCATTCTCCCGGAGACGTTTAAGGACTTCCCGGACTATGTTGGCATGTTCTTCCCGAGAGAGACCGCCAGTGAAAATACATAGATCATCGAGATATTTTGCGACATTATGGTGCATGTCATGAAATATGTCGTTCATCATTGCTTGGAATGTGGACGGCGCATTGGTGTAACCAAAATACATAACCGTCGGTTCATAAGCTCCGAGCGGTGTAACAAAAGCACCTTTCCACTCATCACCGGACTTCATCCGGACATTGTTATATCCCCACCGCAAGTCTAGCGTGGTGAACATGTCTGCTCCTTTAAGCTGATCAATCAGCGTCAGGATGAGTGGTAGGGGATACTTATTTTTTATGGTTCCTTCGTTTAAATACCGATAGTCCATTACCAGCCGTTTCTTTCCGTCCTTCTTAGGAATGAAGAAGACCGGAGAGGTCTGCGGGGACTTTGAAGGGCGGATGTATCCTTTCTTCAACTCCGAGTCGAGGAACGCTCGGACTTCCTGAGTTTCGGAGTCCGATAACGGTATAATGCAACCCTTCTTTGGAACGAAGTCCGGTTTTAAATCGATGGCATGGTCCCAGACCTTGCGTGCTGGCATACGGAAGGAGGCCTGCTCCGAAAATACATCGAGGAAGTCATGGAACTCCTCCGGTATCTCATTTTTTAGATCTTTTATTTCATCCGCTTGGAGATTTCCGGTTTTTACACCATCAACAACCTCTATCTTGCGGGAATCAACCGGACTAACTGGTACCGAGTCCCTTGGCCTTTCCTTATTCAAGTCTCTATGGGCCGGCGGGGTAGCCGGTACTGACTCTTTCGGGCCGGACTTCACGGACTCTCTATATTCCAGCGTAGTTATTAAGTTACATGTAGACGGACACCTGTTGAAGGTTAGTGAGGGGACATTCCAATCAATGGATGGATTATGTAGAGAAAGAAAATCATATCCAAGAAAAAGGGCATTAGTCGAAAGAGTGGTAACGTAGGCTCTGGCGGGAAATGAATGCCAAGTGTTTCTTGAATCACAAATTGAAACGGAAAGATTAACATAGACCGAGATATCTTTTTTGGAGTTTTGGGTGCCATCAGCATTTTGTACTTAGATAGACCGGGATAGGGGTATTATAGGAAACTTATAATGGTCAACTAAACGAGAGTCAATAAAAGTGTGGGTAGCTCCGGAGTCAAGCAAAGCTTTCGTCGTGACAACTGAAGAGGCTCGACCGGTAGTCCGGAGGGTAGTCCGAACTTCGAAACAGTTTCAAGAGGTTTGACCGGTGAAGGAAATGGAAGGAGGGGATTTATAGATAGAACTACAAGCAGTAACAAAGTCCGGAGAATTTCTGTACAACTGCATTATTCGTGCAGTAATTTTTTCTTTTTCTTTTGAATCGGAATTAAGTACACCTTGTTTATTGTCTTTAAGTGCCACGCCCGTAGATGGGGACGCCGATTTAGACATTCTACATACCGGAGAATAAGAAATTTGTACACCAGAAGTTGTAGCTAAAGGAAACTTTTGTCCGTCTGCAGTCACACCCCTCGCGTAACTACAGGTACCTAGTTTTTTGACTGTTCGCCGGGTGCCACGATCCTTTCCGTGTCAAGCCGGTCTCTCCAATAAGCTTCCGCTTCTTCGGACATATACTCCGTGATGGCTGACCGGACAGAGGGAGCTGCTTCCTGCTCCCTTGCTCCAGTTTGGTCCGGAATTTCTACCCACTGACCATAGTGGTCTTGTACCCACATAGTCCGAGCTTGGGGTACAGGTGGCCTTGCCTTGCCGGTACGCTTGTAGGGATTCTTCGGACAATTTCGCGAGATGTGTCCTTGCTCGTTGCACGAATAGCACGTGCGTTTGTCGATGTAGGCCGCATCGATTTCCATTGGCTTGCCTAGTCCGGGGAACATTTGTCCACGCGGTGCATATCCAGCTGGTCCTTTATAAAAACTACTTTGTGGCCTTGCCTGCTACGGGGGAGAGGAAGATGTGGGTCCGGGCGGAGTTGGGAGAGGACGGGCGCCGAAGGGACGGGGTACTCCGGTGGAAGCCTTGGGGGCTGGTCTCTCGGTGGCTACTTTGTCGAACTTACGGGCTAGTTCGATGTAAGCTTGGGTTAGCTCGGTGAACTGCTTTAATTCGAGCTTAGTCCCGTGCATCTCGTGGAAGTTGTAAATTTTAAACAAGACCGCCTTTTTGAGTAGACTAGATGATTCCTCGTTGGTGATTTCGGCGTCACCGGCCAATCGGACAAAGTCCCGAATGAATTCATCAACCGGAGTCGATCCTTGTTGCAGCCGGAGTAACTTCTGGTAGGCCTCATGGATGTAGCGCTGGATTTGGAAGTATTCTTTGAGGTCTTTGCAGAGAGTGGTCCATTCCGGATATTCGGACTCATCTTTCTCTGCGTACTTCTCCATCTCCGATAAGGCGTATGATTCCGCATGACCTCATGTCTACATAATGATATAAATGAGTGGGTAGTAATGGAGTGATAGTGGAGACGTCATGGTAATGTAGTGGCATCGAGGATGAGGGCTGAGGGTATGTCACTTGACCTTAGACCGAGTATCGGTATGTCCGGACTCTAGTCCTGACTGTCGGTGATGTCGGACTGCGGTCGGACTGAGATTGGTCGGTCGGTAACGGTGCTTTACAACAGATGATGGAGAACCAAAAATCCAGCTCTGCAGCCCCAAGCACCTTGATGCACCACTGGACGTCATGATCCCAGGCGAATCGGTGGAAGTGGTGCAAAGGTTCGATGGTCAGAAAGTCGCAGGAATCCGATAGTGCCTAGTCCATCCAAACAGGTTCAACGACTCCATTCAAGCCCAGCCACCGGACAGTCTTGAGAAAATTCTTGTAGTCCTTGGGCAAATGTTTTGAGTATACAGTACAAATTGCAATGATGGTTTTCTCTGCAGTATGAGGAGGATGTTGATGAGGATCCCTGAAGTGTTTGGACATAGTGGTGGTGACGGGTGAGGATTTCGGACCTGTGGCTGTCAATAGAGTTCACTGCAGCATCACTCGTCATTACGCCCACGGCTGCCACGGTCTTCAAAGGCGCGAGGACAATATTGAGGGCTTGATGTACGAGCCAATCTTGTAGAAGCCCGCAAACACAAAAGTAGGGCAAGGAGTTGGTAGGCATGGAGAGATGTTTTGCAATGGATACGGGTGTTGATGTTCACAAGGCTAATAAGTACTGGATGGGCAACACGGTTGCCACTCATAACAGAGATGTTGGTCTTATCAGATGATAAGAAGACTCTGAGGAGAGTACCGCCTGGCAGTAATGCTGCCTGAGCCTGTGTTATTCTCCGTGTCACAAGCAGTGGATATGTGTACGTACCTGAAGACTCCATGCTCGATCCCCACTCAGCCATTCATCATAGATTTGACAAATCTTCGCAGAACATGTCCAAACCTTTCTTGGGACAAACCTAAGGCAAGAGCGCAATAGCCAAGACGCAAAAGCCCATTCTGAGTTCGAAGCCCAAGGGTAGTAAATGTTCTCTCATCTCCGCTCTGCGTACTCATCCACACAGAATTCGTCCATAAAGTCTTACCACCTGGGAAAGTTTCCCTGTACCCTTGAAAGGCCTCCACAAATGGTCCTGGGCGGGGCTGGCCAGTGTCGGCTCGAGCACATTCAACGGAAGGATCTTCGGAATGGTCCGCAGTGTCACCATTAGCCATTTCAACATCTTGGTGAAATGCGGGATTGAGAGGCGGTGCATTTTCTTCCAATGAAAGCTGATCTGGCATATTGTCAAAGCCTGTAGCAACATAATGTGTCTTGTACACTTTCCTGAATAGATGCTACAAACAACAAGTACCCTTTAGACAGCGTGTGAAAAGGCACACACTTGTGTGCAATTGTCTTATGGCATCAATTACATACTCGTGGGACCAATTATACTTGATTGGTATATATCTAGTCACACACTAGTAATGACATGGGAATGCTTAGTAATAAGTTAGCTGAAACTGATGAGGCTCTACCACCAAAACTTCTAAGTGTCTTGATAGATCTGAGAGTTTTTCAGCTAGATCCTCATCACTATATACTGTTACACAAAGTGTTATTGTATCATTGAGGATCTCACTAAGAGTTGCGTCGAGACAGATACAAGAGAGGAGTCTCTCTACCTTAAGTGATCACACTAAGGGCACAAGGTAGTAGCTTTGAATACTAACACTGATATTGCGTAGATCTAGCTAGCGAACAACACCATCATTCTACAGGTATTTAAGCAAGGTGTGCAGGGCACGGACCAAGCAGTGTAGGTAGCAGTGAACAAAAGGAAGACATAATTAGTGATTTAAAGTCCAGTTTGGTTCGGTCTTTTGCCTTTTTTGGCAAAGACCGAACCGAAACTGGTTATGGTAATTTCCTAAAATGGAAAAAACCAAACCAAAACCGACAAAAACCGATTTTTCGGTCTTTGTCAGTCTTTTGTTGGTTCAGTTACGGTCTGTAACTGGTTTTCAGGGGTGTCGAAAGTACTACCGATTCTTGGCTTCCGGCCCATATTTTGTTCATCCAAATCGGTTCAGGGATCGTTGAGATATGCTTGATTTAGAAATGCCTGTCATTCTCGAGTATATCTACTTAGAAAACCTATTTCTGAGAACAGATTAGCGTGGGATCAGCGCTTAGGGGTGGCTGTACTGAGGGTAGCCGAGTCGCGTGGCTTTCACTTCCTCCATGGATCATGTAATTCTGCCCATATGCGACCGAGATATGGCCAATCTCAAGTGATATGTCATTTTGGAGAAGGTATTTTGAGAAATTGTCATAACTATCTCAAATCAAATCGTAAAAATGTGGGAAAATCAGGGGAAATCAGTCAATATACTACCTAATAGGGGCCAAAATCGGTTAGCCCAAAAGACCGGTTAGGACTGGTTTTTGGTCGGTCTTTTGATTTTTGCATCTTTTGATTTTTGCAAAATCAAAAGACCGTAACTGAACCAAATGAAACTTAGGAAGGACCGGTCTTGATCGGTTTGGTTTGGTTAAAAACCGGTTTTTCATCGGTCTTGTAACCGGACCTTCAATCACTAGACATAATAGGAAGTCAGAGATAATGAGATAAGGGCAGCCTGAGATAGTGAGATAGGAAGATAAACGAGATACGAGATAAGACAGATAAGCCTACAAGGCTATCGTTGTATGGTGGAGACACTGATTCCACCAATACTCTAAGTCGAATGACCGCCAGAGTTGTGTTCAATGGCATTGTCAATGTCATGGTCCTCCTGGTCAGATAATTCCTCACCAAAGGGACAGTCAACCTCGTAGTGTCCCAGGGCCTCGCAGAGTTGACAATGGTGGACACTGGGACAATCAAAGACACCGTGCCCCATCTCAATGCATATGTCACAGCGATAATGGAAGCATTGAACATAAGAGTGATCTGGACTGAGACAGACAGGACAAGGAGGTCCAGGGTTCACAGTGGAACTAGGTGAATTTCCACAAGAGTCCCGTTCAGGTTGGGTGTGAGTAGGCAGAGGGATGGGGACAGGTTCATCAACGTCAATGAGAGAGTTGGTAGATTCTCCGTTACTGGAAGGGTATGGTTGTCCTGGGCCAGATCGTCGAATCGAGTTTCTCTGTCGACTGAGAAAGGGAGAGATGGAGAGAGGAGCTCGGTGGAAAGAGACTGGTAAGGAGGATGTCGTAGTGCTAGTCGAAGGAGTTCCCAGAACCCTAGAGGTGGGGATGAGACTGATGGAGGGAGTTGCTTGTCACTGGGGGAAAGGTCTCACAGGGGGGTGAGCAACAAACTCTGTCCAAAAGGGTTGTTATAGGAATCAGCTCAATGACGATAGTCGTGTTGTTGGGTTTCAGTGAGTACTTCCCAGTGAGGGCAAAGAGTATCCCAAAGGTAAGAGGGGTGAAGGGTGGCAATGGCGTCAGAGAAGGAGGAAGATATAAGTATGTCAAAAATATTGGAATGAAGGGTGAGAAGTTCTTGGTCAAATATAGAAGAGAAACAAGGAGAAGTGTGATGATGGGAACAAAGTCTGGCATAAGTTTGGTATAGTCTGATGGCATTGTAAATATTTTGGTGAGGGAGAGAGGAAGAGAAGATGTTTTGTTCACTTTTGTAAAGTAGAGAGGGGGATTCGAGGACAACAGTGTAGAGGGCATCACAAGTGGTAGTTTGACGGGCATGAGGGCGAGGCATGGTAGGTTAAAGAAGGGGAAAGTCCTTGGGGCGTCATTTCTTATAAGCGGATAGGATGGAAGTGGCATGGGATAGATTTTGTTCTGGTTCCTATGTATTCTCGGAAGAAGGCCAGCCTTTCCAGGATACCAGGTATTGATGATGTCCTCTTGTTTCTCGGTGTGAGAGAATTTTGGCAATTTCATATTCCTCTTTGCCTTCTATATCTACGGGAGGGGGAGATAGGAAGTTCGGACCGTGTTCCGCTGTTTCATGATAGGAGGTTAGTTTAGAAGCGTGGAACGTGTCATTGATGTGCCATGTGGGTGGTAGTTTGAGGCGATAAGAGATAGGAGATAAGACTTGGGTGATTTCGAAAGGGCCTTCCTGTTTTGGAGCGAGTTTTCTGCAGGGATATCGGAGATGAAGGTTTTTGTTATCAAGCCATACTTTATCTCCTACTTTCCAGGGGGTGAAGCGAGATGAGATGCATTCCTTCATGAGGTGTTGGGAACATTTGTGTACATCAAGAGCTTCCTTTTGTGCTGCAGATAAGAGGGAAAGGCAAGTTTCAAGATCAGGGAGGAAGGTTTTTCCGATGGGAGGATAGGCACAGGGTTCATATCCGAGAATGAGAGAGAAGGGAGTTTTTCCTGTGACGGAGTGGAGGAATTGTGGCAGAATTCGGCCATGGAAAGGAGTTTTGCCCAAGCCTCGGACTTTCTATTGCAAAAGATGCGAAGATAGGTTTTGAGTTCTTGGTTGACTTCAAGTTGTTCGGTTTCACCATTAGTTTGTGGGTGGTAGGCAGAGGCTTTTTCCAAACTGCTTAGTCATTGTCGGATCCCAGACATAAGGGAGAACCTTCCTATCAGAAGTAAATCAAGAACCCTTGACTAGGTCACCGTCTACTGATTACGAACTGTGACCTAAATTGTATCACTGGGACTGTACATCCCACAAAGCAGTTCACTTTGCTAGCACTTTGACCTCATTCGAGAGGACATGGCTAGTCGCTGCTAATAGTATCAATCCCTACCCTGTGCATAGTAGGTCAACACATACTTTCGAACAAGCGTAATTGTTACCGAGGTTGCACGTGATATAACCTAAATGATCCACGGGTATTATCTGCCCATCCGCTTGACAGGTAACAGATATCACTCTAGGCTATCCTCATGAGGTAGCAACTTGTCAACAGTTTTTTCAACAGATCCGAGTGAAGTGACTTTTTGTGAGATTCTCTTTGTTATATAAGCATTAAACTCATAAACCTTGTCAGTTCCTTTGTCTTCTTGTATTGTTTCACTGTCTTCACCTATCTCTTCTACCACTTATCCAATCAACTTGAAGAAGAAGGATACTACCTCAAATTGACCACTATGTAGTAGGAAAAGAGGTCAAACTTAGTTTCCTTGGCCCCAACTATCAGTGAGCCTGCCACCAAACTCGATCCATACAATGTAAAAACCCAGTGGTCAGATAACGGCTGGGAAACCACATATGAAACTGCCACCGAAGCCATCGAGCTTCCCAACCACGAAGAACTTGCCACTCTACATGAAACATATGACCAGGTCCTCATTGAACACCTGCAAGAACAAGCAATCCTCAATTGGCCAACCTAGTACACATGTGTACTAAAAACACATCACCTGCTATTCCTGTCACTTTCAAAAACTGCTCACTCACTGTGCGAGAAATCCTTCCAGTACCCCATCTTCCCCTCATCAAACCACTGGCAGAAGACGAAGATACCAATAACACCCTTGCTGGTAGGTTTGAATTAGAATTCATTGGTGAGTGGCCCTGTTAAACAGTTGGCTACAATTTGAAACCAGGATACTCCATGGACATGACCCCGTTTAGTTCATTGAGGTGTACACTGAGGGCCAGCACATCAGCTGTCCCCAGCACCCCCTCCCAGAGCAAAGAACCTGACACTCATCTCGTCTTGCTTTACAAAACGATTGATGAAATGCAGGAACAAATGAGGCTTCTGGAAGTGGAACTTCAGACAGCCAAAGAATACACCCAAGAGGCCCACAATTGTCTCGACCAAGATCCCCCCCATTTCTGTGAACCCCTACACGGGCCTTTCTCCCGAGGATGCAGCCCTGATGGCCTCTATCCAGATTCCATCCGCCACCGGCTTGAAGAAACAAGGAGAGGTTGTCCCCGATCCAGGGCACTTTACAGCCGCTTTGATGAATGGTAGACCAAGATGGTCATCTGGATTGACAACAACCCTGAGACTTTCACCAACCCCCAAAAAGCAGGCTTGGCTGTGTTTTCCAGGGTTTGAGAAATGGTGCAGGTGCTTGGGCAAGGAATGAGCTCAAGAAAAGGTGGTACCACTCTGCAAACCAATGACCAAATCCAGAGCAGCTGGAAGAACTCCCTTGTGAGCACCAATGTACTTCTTTGCCCTCTCCAGTATGCTTCTCCATTGTTTATCAATAAGCTGCTCTACTGAAACCATTACCTCATTCAATGCAAAGCCCCAAACACCCTTGCAGAAGGTACAGTCTTTCTTTTTTGGTGGGCTTATATAGTCTTCAGTTCTCCAGCAATTAAATCCTTTCTCAACCTATTTATGTTCAATTCACGCCAAAAAAAATTGATGGAAAACAAAATTTACGGCTACTGTTGCCAAGCCAAGGGCAGAAATGAGATACCTTTGCCAAGGCCTTGATCTCACCAGGAACACCCAAGGTTGTCTCCAGATAATGAGCAAAGGTATCTAAGATGACCTCATGCAAGAAGACACCAAATATTGTCTACCACAATGATAAGACATGTCAAATAGAAAATAGATGACTTACAGGATTATCACTCAATTCACCTGAATCAAAGTCCTTCCACATGAATGGGAAGAATGGGGGTGCACGAATCACCTCATTTCCCATCTCATCTATTTCCTCGGCCCATTGAACAAAACCTGCCCATGCTCTACAGCCAGGATTGAACTCTGCATAGCACTCAAAGAATGCCTTGATAGCAAGATCCGCCCATTCAGCAAGATCTCCCTGCCAATCATATGTCCTTTGCTTTAGCTACAAATGAGTAAGTGATGGCTTTGACAGTGAATAAAGACATACAAGCATCCATATTGGATCATCATGGTGACGGAGCATGTGCTCGATATCAATGAAGCGATCCCAGAGTTTTTGTCCACATGCTCAAGTTTCCATGGGTTATCAAAAGAGGCCTGATATACAACTTACCACCACGGAAATAATTTGTCACGCCAGGTGTCAATAGTGTTTTAAGGTCTGGTCACAGGACCAGCAAAAGACTGAGGACTGGACTGGACCAGACCACATGCAACCGACCCAGTTGGTCTCAGCCTTGACCAATTTTAGCTCAGCATTGGTCCTGGTCTTTGGCATTTGAGCATCTACGAAGGACCAGTCAAGACCGGTTAAGACTGGTTTTCTCGATGGACCAATCACTGAAGACTACATCACAAATGTCTAACTAATTACTCGGAGACAACCTCAACCACATCAAACCTACCTGGTTATCGCACACAATTAACTCAGCCACCACCTTCAATATTTCCTCTCTCAAGAATGCTTGAGGGCCAGGAACCTTTGCAAAAACATCGTCCAACGTTACTTGTTTCTCCTTCTCCTTCTTTTTCTTCTCAGTGACCAGCTCTCATGGCATCGCATGGTGGTTCTCTATGATATCTTGCCCAGCACATTGCTGTGTATACACCTCATAGTGTCCTTGAATATGTTGGCGGCATGAAGAATTCCCACCAAGGTGAAATGCTTTCCTCTTTCCTTGCTTCTGAACCTTTGTAAAAGCTATTTTGTGGTCATGCCTGCCACAGAGGAGTAGAGGATGGGGGTTGAGGCCCAGGCAGAGTTGGAAGTGGGCGGGCGCCGAACAGTTGAGGTACCCCGGCCAAAGCCTTAGGGGCCGGTCTCTCGGTGGCAACTTTTTCAAACTTATGGGCTAATTTGATGTAAGCTTGAGTTAGCTCTGTGAATTGTTTTAATTCAAGCTTAGTTCCGTGCATGGTGCATCCTGTGGAAGTTGTAAATTTTGAATGAGACTGCCTTTTTAAGCAAACTCAAAGATACCTCGTTGGTGATTTTGGCATCACCAGCCAATTGAACAAAGTCCCTAATAAATTCATTGACCAGAGTCGATCCTTGTTTAAGCCGGAGTAGCTTCTGATAGGCCTCATGGATGTAAGTAACATTGAATTTGGAAGTACTCTTTAAGGTCTTTGCAGAGAACAGTCCATTCCAGATAGTTGGACTTTTCTTTCTCCATGTACTTCTCTATCTCTGATAAAGCATATGATTCCACTTTTCCACTGAGTCAAGACCAAAGCATGGCTGCCTTGTCTCTCTTGTCACCCTTCCTTGTGATTGCAAACAGATTTATGCGAGCATACCATAATCTAAATTTGGCTTGGTCTCCGTCCCATGCTCCGGGATCAGTGACCTTTTTTTGCCGTGGAGGTGAATTATTCTAGCTTAGTGTTGAAGTGGTTTTGCAGATCTTCCCAGGATGCCATGATGGATCCTAAGGAGATTGTTGAAGAAGTGGGGGAGGAATTGGATGTGTTGGACAGGATGGCAAATATTGGTAGTCCGGGATGGTCAGAGGGGTACTCACGAAGAGACCGCGCACTCCGGAGTAATACCTGTAAAAGAAAACAAAGGGTCAGACGTCACAAGTGTCTGCGTGTGTCGATGGAGGGAGCCCAGAAAGATGGATTTGAGCTTTTCTCTAAGATCTAACCTGCCAGCACTACAATTTTGGTAGGATTTAATAATGCACGTGTGTCACAGGTATCATACACACCTGAAACCAATTACACTTGGTCAGGGTAGGGTTTCATACTATTTCCACCGGAACAGCAGTGTCCTCTTGAATGAGGTCTAAGCCCGTTCAAAGCAAACCAGATTGAAGGTCGTACAAACCCAACACAATGTCTTTAGTCCAAGTTGCTATCTCAGGATTGATCACGCAATCAACGGCTCTTAACTGAGCAAGCAATTCCCTTAACTCTGGGATCCGAGTATATATGCGACAAGATGCGGCAGCGATGATAATGACAAAGCCCTGAAATGTATGGGCAGCTTTGACCTAATGATATAAACCGAAGTCCGGTCAGACTAACAGACTATCACTCGGGGGCTGACAACAACACTTGGAAAGATTAAAAGGTGAAGATGAAAGCAAAGGACTTTGGCGTAAAGCTCAAGAGGTCAAAGCTGGGTCTACCAGCTATGACCGACTTGAGTATTTATACAATAGGACTATAAGGCAGACTACATGAGGCGTTACCTACATACATTCTAAGTGACCTCATGTCTACATAATAATATAAGGGAGTGACTAGTAATGGAATGATAGTGATGACGCCATGGTGATGTAGTGATGTCGAGGAGTAGGGTTGAGGGGTAGGTCACCTGACCTTAGTCTGAGTGTCGGTATGTCTGGACTCTAGTCCTGGGTGTCGGTGATGCTGGACTGTGCTCCGGACTGTGAGTGGTTGGTTGGACTAGACCAGTGATTTACAACACAGAACTACCAAAGCATGAATCCTAACCAGATATAACAAAGAATGAACTTGAATCCTAACCAGACATTAACCAAGCATGACCAGGCACACTAACTAGACATAAGACAGCAGGAATCCTAACCAGACACTAACAAAACATGTCCAGCCACACTAACCAGGTATAACCAGGCATGACCCCTAACCAGACACTAACCAAGCTTGTCCAGGCAGACTAACCAGCAGGAACAAAGCAGGAATCCTAACCAGGCACTAACAAAGCACTAACCAGACACTAACCAAGAAACTAATCCGCAGATTTGTACCACAGTGGGAATTACACGCTTAGTGGTGGCTGTATTGGAGATAGTGTGGACAATTACCTTTTATATGAATCACGGATCATGTTGTGCTTATTGCAACCCAATGTGTCCGATCCATGGCTTGACACCACTGAGGGATATGTAGTGGGAATAGATAGCTCCAATTTGAGCCATGGGTCACACAGATTGGATATCACACTGCTGTATTTTCATTCTGTTTGTTCCCCATGTTTGCTGTCTTCCAGCTTTCTTTGCTATGTACCATCTGGTTTTGTAATGTTGATTTTGATTTCATTGTGAATCATATTGTTGACCATTATATGTATATTTTGAGGAGGCAATTTTTTCCCTGGTTGCACATTGTTGCAGGTTTGAGAAAAGTGTGAAGTAAACAACATAAATCACAGTACTAATTGAATGAATACATTTTTACCATCAAGGACAAGTCTAAAAAGAGTTCATATCTGGGAAGAGGGTTAGGTCTATAGACTCCAATTAAATGAGCAGGACATTATTAAAACATTAATCAAAGTCTGGACCATCTACAGTCCTGTTTTGAAGCAAAACCCAATGGAACTAAACCACTTAACCAAAGCACATGAATGGAAAGTATTGCGATCATGGAATGAAAACAGTGAAAGAACTTGAGCAATAGCCAACCCTTGAAAACCTGGCAAAGTAGAGTCTTTTTCCACAAAAACACAATCATACTGAGCAGGACCATTGAATGATTATGCCAAGATGAAGTTGTATAAATTTTTTGTCGCTGCATTCCACCAACTCCACAAAGGTCACTAGGAGCATAGAAAGTTGCAACTGCTGATTTGAAGATATAGGCTTTTTTGAGGAGTTGAGGACATTTATCAAGAAGGCCAGCTTGAACACAAGACTCCTAAACAAGATCTGCCACCAATTCAGGCAATGCAAGATGATGAATATCTTCTCCAATTTCTTCAAATGATCTAAAACACTGGGATGCTGTGATAGTAAAATCAAATAAATGATGAATTTACAGAACTTGGAGAAAGAAAAAAAAAATAGTAAAGACATACAAGGCACTTTTGCCAACTCAGCAGTGGATTGTACTCGAGGACCATCAGCATCTTCCATATCTTAAAGATATTCATCATCACAAGCATCTGGTTCATCCCACTCAACAGTCATAACTTGTGGTTGGACATTACTAGGAATAGAACATGTTGAAAGATATCCTAGCACAGATAAACCAAATCAAATTTAGGACATAAACTAAAAGTAACATAGCATGCATATTTTTGGTAATTTTTATGGCTTTGAAATTTGCCAGATTATCAAGACGCTGATTTATAATCAGCATTTAATATAGAGATTCATGTCTATTTGTTCTCCTCCATGGTTCCCTCACAGCTTGAATGTGCTTAGATTCTGTGATAGAAAAACATAGTCCATTTGGTGCCCCAAACATTTGAATCATTTCATGATAGTGTTGAAGAGCATAAATTCAAGGAATGGATATCTTATGGGCATGAACTCCACATTTCTCAAAGATAGATCATTACTCCTAAAAGCAAAGAATTGCAAGGATTGCATCATTGAGTGCCCTTAAGTTGCCTTCATCTAGACTTAATTGTCAGACGAGATAGCAGAATAAATATCAAATAAATTGGAATTGTGTTGAGTTTTACTTACTTTCATCAAAGCTTTGGAATTATTTCCTGTCCATTGTTTAAATCCATGACCTTGTAGAAAACACCTAAGGCCTGGAAAAGGTGGAACAACAGCAATGCTATTTAGAAAAATATAATACTTCATAATATTTCACCTTGATACAACTTGAATACTTACCAATGATCAATATTAGCCAGGATAGTATCTGGATTAGGGAATGGAAGCTTGATGTATGCCTCAACCCAAGCTACAAGGTAATATCAGGTGTGATGAGTTCATGAATGTTTGCTCTAGGAAAAGCAGCAGTAAATAGCTTCAAATATTATCAACATCATCAAAATTAAATATAAATAAGTAACACACCTACCAAAATATCATCAGCAATGCCATATTCTTTCCATAGAATCTGATGGATGAACTTTTCCATAAGCAGTCTAGTGTGATCATGATCTCTGAGGACTGCATCCTTATCACTGTCCAATTGTAGTCGGTGAGCTGTATATCTAGCCAAGTATATTTTAAGCTCTGATGATGAATGAAGGAAATGGTAACATCTTGAACTCTTACTTTGGACACCAGCCTTGAACAATACATGCCAAGGGTGCTTGTTCAGGATAATCACCTATATATGGACCAATTCCATAGATAGCATGCCTATAGTGACCATTAGCACATGAGATGATCTTGGGTTTTGTCATGGCAGGATGCATGCTCTGAAGTGCAGCTTGAAGTGGAGTTTGAAATAGCTGGCATCTAAAGTTTCTAAACTGAAGGTCTGATTCATACTCTCAATCAGCTGAAATAATAAGCAGGTAAAATGATGAATGCTTGTAGTATATGAAATGAAAGAATACATATATTTGGGTATAGCTAAAAATCCCAGTAGGCTTAGTAACAGCCTGTCCATGACCTCTTCTGGCACAGTTGTGAACATTGCCTGTTGTAATGTATATAGGCCAGTATTCATTCTGTCCTGTTGCTACAGAAACAACAGTCTTGTCACTGGCAAGAATGACAGGAACAAACATGGCCCCATGATTTTTGCTTCCTCAGCAAGTTTATTCTATCATATCATATTCAATATAATGGTACTAACATAATAAACCGCTTACACATTGATACCATGCCCAATTTCCAGTCATAAAGTCAGACCATATGCTGATGCTGTTCTCTAAATACTTGACATGGAGAATAGTCTATACAATCCTTGAATTTTGGATTTGACAGCTGTTGATCCATTAACTTTGCAGCATCTCAAAGACACATTTGATATGTAGCTTGCTTCCATGCAGGAGCAGATGGGTCATCAGCACCAGCATGTTTCATTTCCAAACACTCCCATATTTTCTCTTCCATTATCTTGTCAATGTGCCCATTATGAGAGATCCTCATGATTGGTGAAAGGAGAACTTTGAGCTGCCCAAAGCTGCATCAAATCATCTATTTTGATTTTTGGAAAATAAAATATCTGCAAGCTCAAATTGAGTTTGGTTTTCAAATGGATGCCAGGAATCATTTGTATAACAAGCTTCTTGAAGAGATGGTGGATTACATCTAGAAGGAAGATAGTTCCCTTCTGAATCACAAGGAGTTCCTAAAATGATTCAAGGGAAGAAGTTGTTATGAGAATAATTAACCTACCATCCAATACTGGATGTATTTCATAATATGCACCAACAGGTTGTGGCTCAGCATCTCCATTCACTTGAGAGTCTAACTCTGAATCTGAATCTATGTCTTGACAGTGAGGTGGAGAATGTTGGTGAGGTCACATTTTTCTCTGTGGAAGCTTGTGATGTATAGCATTGCAGTGTTGCACATATCCTCCCCTAGTTGAAAATCCTTTTTTACAACTTGCACCAATTTGATTTGCACAGTAAAACTGCCTGGGACAAAATGTAGAAGCCATTTGTACAGCCAAACCTGATATAAAGTCTCAGTACAGAATCAGCATTAGGAATTTTCACAAAAATCAAAGCAAGAAAAATCAAAATTGGTTCATGATCCGGTCTCTCCTGGTACCTAAGACCAGCTATTGGTTCGGTTCAGAGCTAGCAGAGCTGGCTCACGACCAGGTCACTGATGGCAGCAGATATGTTATACATCCACACCACGGTTCACTATGGTAAAATTGTAGAAAGTTACATAGCATAAAAGATACAGAAATGATAATGCAAGTACACAGTATACCATACACCTAAGAAAAACACAAGAAGCAATTAGACTTGACCAGGTTATAGGTATCACCGGGTGACCAGAACACATGGCTGACCATGGCTAGAGTGTAGGCTGAGCTGTGTTTAGTTACATATACCGAGGCGCACAGAATGAACTTACATGTGCTGGGTGACAACAACTCTCTTTGTGGAGTTGCAAGTGACCATTTGCGACACAACCTTCTGACTATTGATGATCCGTCACACTCCCTGTTTGTTGCAACTGGCACTTCGACGGCTTTTGGGTGACGGTGTGGAGTCCGTAGGGCTGTGTCAATTGGTGACAATGGCGGACTCAATGGTCTGTGCAAGCCTCTTGAGCAATCCAAACAACTTAGATCACGTGTGATCTCTGGTGAGAGTGATACTGCCTAGGAAGTGCAGAGCGGGAGGAGTAGTAAGCGCAAATAATTGTAGTCAGGCTCCCCTGAGAAAGAGAGCATTTGAGAATATGTGAAAAAGGTGGCGAACTCTCTGTGTAGTCCACAACACAGCTGTTTGGCAGGGGTTCTCCTCTTGAGTTTAGTGTTTGAAGGTCCAGTCCTAAGACTGACCAAAGACCGCAGACTGGACTGGACCGGACCAAAAAAGACTGATTTTTTCAGTCCAGTCTTTCCCAGTTTGACTTGGTCTATGCAATGACAGGCAAAACAAACTGACTCCTTGGACACCTCATGAGTAAGTATATATAACTAGAATTGTGAGCATGATATAGCAACTCCCCGGTGAACACTGGAATACATTGTCTCTAAATAATGTAGCTAACTGAAGAGAAGAAATAGATTTAGAACAAGGAATGAAAACAACTTCTTTCGAGAAGTGGTCTACAATTACACAAACATTGTCAAAACCATTAACCAGAGGGAAATCCGAAATGAAATCTACAGAAATATCTTCCCAAGGACCCATTGGTACCGGTAATGGCATAAGCTTTTTGGCTGGTGGCTTTGACGATCCCTTTGTGAGGGCGCACACCTGGCATCAGTCTATGTAATTATAAATGTCCTTTCGCATGGTCAGCCAAGCAAATTGCCGGGCTACTAGCGAGTAAGTCCGTTGTTGACCGCCATGTCTGGCGATTGCCAATTGGCGAGTCATGACAGATTGTAATAAGAGAAGTACATAAAGAAGGAGGAACAAAGACTTTGTTTTGTGAATTTAGTAAAAGATCATTATCTAACACATCAGGAAAAACTACCTGCTGATAATTGTCTATAAATACTTATATTTTCAATAAAATGTAATAATTATCCACTATCATCCAAATTATCACATATCCAATAATTTGTAATATTTTCCGGGTCCCTCAAATCATTTTGATAATTCTCAATAATATCTTTGTTTTCTAACATATATATTCATATATTGTACAGTACATTCACAAGAAGCGTGGTAGTTCTGAAATATATTCTGCAACTAAAACTCATATACTTACATTCAAATATTGCCAGATAGCTCATGGAATACCAATATCCAAAATTATAACCAAATCAAATTATAACAAATCAAATTCATTGATGACTATGCTATTTACATTTTATACCACTATATACATACTACTGATATATGATGAACATAGACTTACTATGAGACTCCCCATCATCTAGTATCTACACATAACATAAAAAAGAATCAGTCAGTGACAAGTCAAATATGCATTGAAATAAACTCACCATGACCATCAATAGACTATGTCTATGTCAACAAGCAAAAAAAAAAGTTAAAAACAGTCAATAGGATATAAATAACATGACACTGAGTCACACTTACTTGGTGATATGTGATAGGTGATGAGTGATGAGTGGTGTGTGGTGTGTGGTGAGTGGTTGAGGAGAGATGACAGTGGTTGAGGAAAGAGAGAGTGTGGGAATTTAAATTGAAGAGTGCTGGGTTTAAATACCTGGTGGCTGCTGACTTCAAAATTTTACAATTTGTAAGCATACACAACACAAATCAGGCAAGTTATATCAGCAACACAACACAAAGTGTGTAAGTCTTTCTGCTACATTGCTTGACACATTTGGCTACACATTTGGCTACACATGACCAGGTACACTAACCAAACACTAACCATGCATGATGACCAAGTACACTAACCAGACATAACAAAGCAGGAATCCTAACCAGATACAAACAAAGTATTCTCAGGCTAACTTCTGTGAAGACTACACTTTTTTTGGTAGTCCACTTCACTTACACTTTGTACTACACTTTTCAGTACACTTTTTCGGTACACTTTACTACACTTTTCACTACATTTTTTGGTAGTCCACTACACTTTTCACTATACTTTGGTTCACTTTTCACTTAGGTCAAATGAAAGGTACAAGTCCGTACTACCTCCGATACAGCCACCGCTCAGCGCAAAAGTCACACGCCAGCAGGCGCGAGACCAGTTTCTCGGACAACCGGTCATAACTGGTCTTGCAACCGGTGTGCAACTGTTCCGGACCGGTTACCATCAGTTCTCGACCAGTCTGGCATGACTTTGGAGCACCATGCAACCAGTTTGGTTCGGTTGCCTGCTGAAAAAATCAAAGACCAAACCGGACCAGCCCTTTAAACACTAGCGCCGTCATCAGCCGGTTGGACAAAGTCACAAATAAATTCATCGACCGGAGTCGATCCTTGTTGAAGCTGTAGTAGCTTCTGATAGGCTTCATGGACGTAAAGCTGGATTTGGAAGTATTCCTTGAGGTTTTTGCAGAGAGCAGTCCATTCCGGATTTTCAGACTCATCTTTCTCTGTATACTTCTCCATTTCCGATAGAGCATATGATTCCGCTTTACCGCCGAGTCGAGACCAAAGCATTGCTGCCTTGTCTCTCTTGTCGCCCTTCCTTGTGATTGCAAACAGATTTAGATGAGCGTACCATAGTCTAAATTTGGCTCGGTCTCTATCCTATGCTCCGGGATTGGCAACTTGTTTTGCCGCAGAGGAGAACTGTACTAGCTTAGTGTCAAAGTGGTTTTGCACATCTTCCCAGGATGTCATGACAGATCCTAAGGAGATTGTGGACAAAGCAGGGGAATTTTCGGATGTGTCAGACAGGATGACAGATGATACTGGTAGTTCACTTCACCGAGTATGTGTGCGACAAGATGTGGTGGTGAACAGCAATGATAACAACGGAGCCCCGAAGTGTATGAGCAGCTTTGACCTAATAAAGTAAACTGATGTCCGGTCAGACTATTGGACTGTCACTCGGGGGCTAACACAGACACTTGGAAAGAGAAAGAAGTGGAGAAGGAAGCAAAGGACTTTGGCTATAAGCTCAAGAGGTCAAAGCTGGGTCTACCAGCTATGACCAACTCAAGTATTTATACAATAGGACTATTCTACATACAGGTGGACCACATGAGGTGTTTCCTACATACATTCTAATTATAATGATGATATAATGGATGTGATTAGTAATGTAATGATAGTGGTGATGCTATAGTGATATAATATTCTGGACTTCGAGGGTGGAGGGTTGAGTCACCTGACTCTAGTCCGGGTTTCGGTATGTCCGGTATCTAGTCCGAGGTGTCGGATAGGCCGGACTCAGGCCTCCAGACTGTGATTGGTCGGTTGGACTAGACCGGTGATTTACAACAGAGTATGCACCCAAGTTGTTGAGAATAGTGTTCAAAAGTCCGGTCCTAAGACCGACGAAAAACTGGTTTTTAACTGAACCGAACCAATTGGGACCGGTCCTGATCGGTCCAGTCTTTCCTGATTTTCATTTTGATCAGTCTTGGTCTTTTGATGTTGAGAAAATTGAAAAACCGATGGAAAACCAGTTAAGACCGGTCTTTTGGCGAGACCGATATTACCCCCTATTTGGCACTATATCAGGGTATTTATTTAGGATTTTATTTGACCAAGTTATGATATTTTCTGGAAATCCCTCCGCCAAAATGACATTCAACTTGGAATTGGGTGTATCATTACCGTTTATGGACGGAATGACATCATTAATAGCGGAGATTAACGATGGGGACCTCGGCTATATTCTGTGCAGCCATCGCTAAGCGCGATTCCCACACTACGCGGTTTTTAGAAATGGGTTTCTACACTCAATAATCTCGATAATAGCATGTAATATTGAAATAATCATATCTCAATCGCGTGTGAACTGATTAACATAACAAAAATATGGGCAGGAAGCCAAGAATGAATTCTATTTTTCCAGCACAGAGAAATCGGTCTCTGACCGGTCTGGACCAATGAAAAGACTGTAAAAGACCGTTTTTTTGGTTTTTATCAGTCTTGGTCCAGTTTTTTCCATATCAGGAAATTCCCAGGACTGGTTCAGTCTCAGTCTTGCCCAAATTAGGCAAAAAACCGGACCGGACCTGACTTTAAAACACTAGTTGTGAATCCCTAGTACCGCTGCTGACCACGACCAAATGGCTAGGATACAGGAAGAGATAGAAAAATCGGTCTTTTATCAGTTTTGGTCTGGTCTTTTTGTATCTGGAATTTTTCTTAACCGGTTACAGTTCCGGTCTTGTAGTTTAGGGACAACAGACCAGACCAGACCAGACCTTAAAACACTAGATGCAAGTAGGTTTCAATTTTTCATATAATGGCCATCCTCTATTTGAGAAGGGGCTGCTGCCGGTGCTTGCTATGTACAAGTTAGAACAGATAAGGCTCACTGAGCCCGCATGCCAATGGCCCAATGTACCTTGATGAATTCATTCCACATAGTCTCGCCTTCCATGCAAATATTGGCACCAGATTCAAGTGAATACATGAGTCCTGAATGGGCCCAATGCAAGAGAGATGAAGCAAATGAGTCCATCACCAACAGTACTGGGATGGGGTGGTATGTACTACTTGATAAAGGTATCAACTTCTTGGTCACCTCTAGAGATTGGTCACCTCTAGAGATGAGCCTAGAGCTCTTATACGTGATGTATCACTTTAGTGTGACATCCAATGACTTCATGAACATAAGTTCCGGGGGCGATCAACCCCGGGACAACCACCTCCAGGAGGATCACCTACAGGACTGCCAGGCAGAGATCCAAGTAACAACGACTCTAGTGGGAGCAAATCCAACTTGAACAGTAATTAGGACCCTGTCCAATGAAGGAACAATGAGCGAAATGACCCGCAATACCTAAGGGGATATACCCCAGGTAATGGACAGTACATGGACACCATGGAAGAGTGATATGCTCAACGAATCTATGAGTAGTGGATTAAAGTCTGGTCCGGTCCGGTTTTTTGCCAAAAATTGAGGCAACCGGACCGAGACCGGTTGAAAGAGATTCGAAAATGTTCGCAACCGAGACCGAGACCGGTGGCAACCGGTCCGGAACGGTTGCACCCGGTTGCAAGACTGGTTTCAACTAGTTGCCACTGAAACCGGTCTCGCGCTCAGGGGCGTGTGACTTTCGCGCTTAGCGGTGGCTGTATCGGAGGTAGTACGGATTTCCAGCTTTGATTTGATCTATTACTTACGTTAATCGGATAAGATCTGATGGAGATATGACCGTTTTCGAGTTATCGATGATTTGATCACTTGATCTATGTGTAGATCGCATGTGATCGCGTGTGTTTTACGCTCGGGCGGTAGCAAACTAAATGTAGTACACATATATACCTACTATCCGAGCCATAGATCGCGTGAATCGACACATTACCGGGTGAGATATCTTACTTCTCGAGTCAAATAGCATAATATCTTCATACATGAGCCAAAAAACTCCAAATAAATTCGAAAAAATGTGGAAAAATTACCAGAAATTACCGAAAATAGTATAGTACATAG